>JAVTVY010048267.1:0-22470 GCA_036873755.1 Hanleya hanleyi | reverse complement strand
GGTCCCTCAAACACAAAAGAAAAAGGTGTTACAGAAAGGCGGCTTTCTCGGGGCCATCTTAGCACCGTCCGTGTTGGGTCCAGTATTGGGTGGACTCTTCGGCCGACAATGAACCACACGAAAAAAATGGTCCTCGTCGAACCACGGTTCCTGCAAAACCTCCAATCCCCCTACCCTGTCCCACCTACGGTGAAGACCATAAACAGCCTCGATGGAGAGATGCAACAGATCTTACAGAGACCGGGGTTAAGCGACAGTGAGAAAGTACAACGGTACCAATACAAAACCCTGTCTACCCCAGCAACAGCACCATCACCACCACCACCACCACCACCACCACGTGACAGACCGCCGACCTCAGCACCGTTCCAACAGCCGGGTGGGGTAGCCCCCACAGCCCCACAGTGGGTGGAAGACGAAGTGCTGAAGAGTGTACCTGCCTCGTTCAAGAAACAAGCTGGCCTGGTATAACAACGGATGAAACAGAATCCTAACATGACTTGGAATGATAAAGGCGAACTCCTGGTACAGAATCAGGTGGTCCCCGGCACCCACATGACGGATTTAGTGAATGATCTGATGCGTCAACGCAGATCGCACACGGATCCTCGAGGATGGGAGGTCTTTTCGCTCAAGGCTTGAAAGACATGCATGTACCACAGGAATTGGTGGGGAACCCCCAGCGCTGGGCCTTTATGCAATCACCGACTCGTGCACCACGACTCTCACCACAACCTTCTTGGGAAGCCGACTGGAAACCGGAGTCACCCCCCAAAACTCCACCACCACCACCACCACAACGGGCACCTTCTTTTCAAACCTTTAAAAAACCACCCTCGATCAGGACACCCCACATCTCCAGAGCCGTGACACGTAGCAAGTCAACGCGACGAACACGACGCCGGACACAACCGCCCAAGGCCTGGAAGACCTATTAAAACCAACAGCAGCAGCAGGACAGCTCAGTCGCCATGTTTTACCTGACCCTACCCAGTAACAGTTCGCTGGATGTGTTCCTGACAACACCGTGGCCAAGTACGTCACCCAGTTACCACAACCGTTACATTTACCTGGACGCTGGGAATGTGCCCTCGTGGATATCCAATACCCTTACTCGTGGTACAACGTGCGAGCCAATGAAGTGTGGTACGAGGTGACCTACGAAGGCAAAAACACCCGACTCACCCTGCCCGAAGGCCAATACGATACCCCAAAGAGTTCATGGGTGGGCTGTCAAGACTGATGCATTATAAGGCGCTACGGGGGGTGACGAATACTTCAAGACCCATCAAAGCCTATCCCTTCAAGAATGACGTGGACTTCGATTACAACGCACACAACGACAAGGCAAAGCTTATCGTCTCCGGCAAGGCGAGTGTCGTACTGAGTGCTATCCTACAGCAAATGTTGGGTTTCGATCTAAAGACGTTCGCTGGTCCCACCGAACACCATGGCGAGATGCCGATGGATATGAAGTCGGGTATGTACGGACTCTACGTCTGCTCGGACGTGGTGGACAACCACATCGTGGGCGATATCAACACACCTCTGTTACGGGTGGTCCCCATTAAAAAGACGTATGGAGGTCAAGTCACTCACAGTTTCACCCACATGCTCTACTTGCCCGTACGACAAACTGACATCAACACGATCACGGTGGATATAAGAGATGACACGGGACGACCGGTGGCACTCGAACGAGGAAAAGTGGTGCTGACACTTCATTCTCGACAAGCACGTGCTCCCCACTTTGCATAATGAAAGTACCTTACGAGTGCGATGCACGCAGCTATGCCGACTATTATGCCCAACAGGCCGGGGGTGGCTTTCCGGTCTTTAGCGGTGCACGCATGCAACGAGGACATGGACTGCGGAACATACTCGGCAGCATTGTGAAAACGTTCCGGCCCTTGGTGACGCGTGGGGTGAAAGCAATGGGCAAACAAGCGGTACGCAGTGGACTGCAAGTGGCCGGTGATGTCTTGGGGGGTACGGCACCCAAAGAATCCTTGAAACGGCGGGCCAAAGAAGCGGGAGGCGTCTTGGTGGCCAAAGCACAACGCACCGTTGGGAATAAAAGAGCTGCCCCACCGAGACCACGCACCAGTCGCCGACCGACCCAGCGACAACGCACATCGAAGAAGACAAAGGATATCTTTTCTTAAAACATGTCCTTAATCCACGCCGAGTCCTGCCCCTCCACCAACAGTGAATTTGATTTGTGGACCGTGCCGCCCACACAGACCAGTGTCGAACAAGGATTATGGGTGGAGCATCTTCCGCTCTCCAGCATCAACGAAACCGGGCCCATCGAGTTCATCAGTAATACGGATACGGCCTATGTGGATTTAGCCCATACCTACTTGTATGTGAAAGCCAAGGTGGTCAATGGAGCTGGCACCAGAATCGCTGACCAAGCAACGGTGGGCCCGACGAATCTCTGGCTGCACTCGATGTTTCAGCAGGTGGATATTTTTCTCAGCGACAAACTCATCAGTGACTCCACCAACACGTACCCTATCGAGCCTACATCGAGACACTGTTGTCGTATGGCCGAGAGGCTAAAAAATCTCAGCTGACAACCGCTTTATTCTACAAGGACACGCCGAGCACATGGACACGGCGGACAATGGGGGATATAACAAACGGAAGGCTTTCACTGCGAACAGTGCCTCGGTGGATATGATGGGTCGACTGCATGCAGACATGTTCATGCAAGACCGGTACCTCTTGAACAAGATCCCCATCAAAATCCGACTGATACGGGCGCCTCCGACCTTCGCCTTGATGGCCACTAACGTAGAGGGGCATGCAGCGGACTATAAGATTGTCATCCAAGACGCAGTCCTGTATGTCCGAAAAGTGAAACCGAATCCAGCCGTTCAATTGGGGCACATGAAAGCCTTGGAAACAAAACCAGCCCAGTACCTATCCGACGTGTGCAAACCAAAGTGTTCTCTGTGCCTGCTGGAAATATGGGCGCCAACAAAGAAAACCTGTTCCTGGGGGAACTACCCAAGCGATTGACCCTGGCCTGTGTGGAAAATACCAGTTTCAGCGGAGCCTACCCAGAGAATCCGTTTGACTTTCAACATTTCGGCATCAATTTTGTGGCCCTACATGTGGATGGACAACAGGTGCCAGCCACGGCCTTAACGCCGAACTTTGGGCGGAGGAATTTCATTCGAGCCTATCAGAGCCTGTTTACAGCCACCGGTCAAATCAACCAGGACGAAGGGAATATGATCAGTCGGGAGAACTACGCGAACGGATACACGTTGTTCTGTTTCGATCTGACCCCCACCTTAGAGAACGACCCTCAGCTGGCCCTGGCCAAGCAAGGCAACTTACGGTTGGAAATCCACTTTGCACGAGCCCTGGCGACCACCGTCAATGTGATCTGCTACGCCGAGTTTGACAACATCATTCAAGTGGACAAGGCGCGCAACGTGCTGTGTGACTTCTCCACCTAACATGGATACAGACAAGATAACCACCGTGCTGGAGAATGAACCAGAGACACGTATGGCGTTTCAAGGGGTGTTCGTCCGAGATGTGTTCCCATTAGACCGTATGTATCCTGCTGCTTACGTTCTCAACACGGACCCGATGGATCGGCCCGGTGAACATTGGGTGGCCGTGTACTTGACAGAACAACAGGGCGAATACTTTGACCCGTACGGCCTGCCACCCCTCCATCCCGATTTAACAGACTTCATGGATCAAGGCACAGAGACGTGGTGTTGGAACAGTCAAACGTTGCAAAGCCTGACCAGTGGTGTGTGCGGACAATATTGCTTGTTTTACCTGTACCATCGATGCCAGGGAAGACCCTTATCTACCATCGTACAGATGTTTGACGAGTACCCCCAGGCCGAGGACCGCGATGTACTCGTCTATGACTGGGCCGCCCATCATTTCAATGTACAAGCCCCGTTCTGGGCTTAAGTTAATGACAAGCCCCTTGTTCTGGGCTTAAGTTAATGACAAGCCCCTTGTTCTGGGCTTAAGTTTACAAGCCCCTTGTTCTGGGCTTCAATGTGCAAGCCCCTTGTTCTGGGCTTCAGTTAATTACAAGCCCCTTGTTCTGGGCTTCAGTTTTCACGTGGTTGTTCACTGAATAAAAAAAAAGAGATCTCACCAAAAAAACCTGTCTTGTGTGTTTTATTCCTAATGCATCAATGCCCAATGTGGGGATTCAGTCAAACTGAAATCAGTGGTGTAGGATGGGGCCAAAATGTAACCCATCAAGTTTAGAATGCAAGAGCACTATAGTAAAAATAGAGAGCCAATGAAATCAGCCTACAGACCAAGTACGTGTTTTTGGTCTAGGTTTGGAGCGGGCATTTCATTGAGGTACGTATATACGGTGAGTGAAGAGACTCGTCCAACACGTATAGATTAAGTTTATGACTATAAGTTCTAGGTAACCCATCAAGGTTAGAATGCAAGAGCACTATAGTAAAAATAGAGAGCCAATGAAATCAGCCTACAGACCAAGTACGTGTTTTTGGTCTAGGTTTGGAGCAGGCATTTCATTGAGGTACGTGTATACGGTGAGTGAAGAGACTCGTCCAACACGTATAGATTATGACTATAAGTTCTATGAGCATAATGCATGAAAGTGGCTTTGAACACCGTATTAGCCATTCAGTGGCCTAGAATGGAGCCAAAGGTAACCCATCCATGTCCAGAAAACATTACCCGGGTGTACAAGAACCCAGATGTAGGCGCGGACGTCAGCGAAACACACCGTGAGCACCCCAATTCGATTGGCTGATTGTTCGGCCGCTGATTGGTTCTTTTTCTCGACCGCTGATTGACTCTTTTTCTCGACCGCTGATTGGTCCAAATGGACCTGCACATCTTTCCCAGGTTCATTTACAATCCCTTTTTTTGTGCTCAAGCTGTGACTATAGCGATGCCGCAAAATTGTCTCATTGGACATTGGACCGTTTGACCTGGAGGTGACCCTTTGAGCTTTTGACCCGCGTCCGCGCGGGCACTGCCGGGGATGACGCGCGCACTTCCGGAGAACTCGCGCGCGCGCTGCGGGGCGGGGCGGGGCGGGAAAACACCCCGGAGGGTTGAACGTTGGAACTCTTCTGGGTTTGGAGGTAGTTTTAGTGAAAAACCCGGAAGTGACGTCACAACCCCACCACGTGACCTGCGCAACAGAATGGAAACGACACCCTAGTGTAACTCCGTCACCTAGGCTTCACATGGATACCTCACTCGATCCCATCGACCCACTAGGGGCCCACCACCACCCCAACACGTCTATTTCTATACTACGGCCAGACTGCGCATGCGCAGAATCCCGATAGTTCAACCCCACACCCAGCCCATCAGATGCCCCTTCACGAATGCTTCACTTGGATACCTGACTCGACCCCATTGGACCATTAGGGGCTCCCCTAGCTCCAACACGTCTAGCGGGATCCATACAGGGTCCAGTTTTCGACACTAGGTGACCACATCCCGACAAAAGGGCCAGTTTTCGACACCGGATGTGCCGCCATCTTGGATATGTCCCATAATGCACCGGGTCAAAATACTCGCTTCTGATTGGACGAGAGCTCTGGGACGGATTTGAAATACTCGCTTCTGATTGGACGAGAGCTTCGCACATCCAACCCATCAGATGCCCCTTCACGAATGCTTCACTTTGATACCTCACTCAACTCCATCGGCCCATTAGGGACTCCCCTAGCTCTCAACACGTCTATTTCCATACCCTTGGGCCACCGCGCATGCGCAGAATGCCATTATTTCAACCCACGCCCAGCCCATTAGATGCCCCTTCACATAAGCTTCACTTGGATACCTCACTCGACCCCATCGGTCCATGAGTAGCTCCCCTAGCTCCCAACACGGCTATTTTCATACCCTTGGGCCACCGCGCATGCGCAGAATGCCGCTATGTCAACCCCACTAGTCCAGTCAGATGCCCCCTCACCTAGGCTTCACTTTGATACCTCACTCGATCCTATTGGACCATGAGGGACTCCCCTAGCTCCAACATGGCTATTTCCATACCCTTGGGCCACCTCGCATGCGCAGAATGACGCTAGTTCAATCCCACACCCACCCCATCAGATGCCCCTTCACCTAAGCTTCACATTGATACCTCACTCGACCCCATTGGACCATTAGTAACTCCCCTAGCTCCAACACGGCTATTTTCACACCCTTAGGCTACACGAGTTGTCTCCCTTGTGTCAATGTGTGCAGATGGCGCTACGGTCGACGCCGTGATATGGAAAGGGCATCCCCACACCATCCTGGAGCCGCCATTTTGTTTGTTGTTTTCTTGCGGAGATATACGGGACAATAAACACTCGACCCTAGGGTGGTACAGATGCTAGACTGATCCTATTAACATGGTACAACAAGCCCCTGTGCTGGTTCAATAATTTCAGTCCGTTATGATTCGGGCTGTAATGTTATTCCTTTTACCGATGTAAAAGTAGTAACATGTCGCACAGGGTCGCCAACGACATTCATGCAAAAACATCCCCCCTCTCCCCCTCTTTCTAGTCCAAGCCCCTGTGCTGGTTCAATAATTTCAGTCCGTTATGATTCGGGCTGTAATGTTATTCCTTTTATCGATGTAAAAGTAGTAACATGTCGCACAGGGTCGCCAACGACAGTGACAAATATCTGCAATCATGCAAAAACACCCACCCTCCCCTTCTTTCTAGTCCAAGCCCCTGTGCTGGTTCAATAATTTCAGTCCGTTATGATTCGGGCTCCCACAGTCGCCATCTTAAACCCACCACCCACCACCACCAGCCGCCATCTTAAACCCACCACCCACCACCACCAGCCGCCATCTTAAACCCACCACCCACCACCACCACCAGCCGCCATCTTAAACCCACCACCCACCACCACAATCCGCCATCTTAAACCCACCACCCACCACCACAATCCGCCATCTTAAACCCACCACCCACCACCACAATCCGCCATCTTAAACCCACCACCCACCACCACAATCCGCCGCCATCTTAAACCCACCACCCACCACCACAATCCGCCATCTTAAACCCACCACCCACCACCACAATCCGCCGCCATCTTAAATCCACCACCCACCACCACAATCCGCCATCTTAAACCCACCACCCACCACCACAATCCGCCATTTTAAACCCACCACCCACCACCACCAGCCGCCATCTTAAACCCACCACCCACCACCACAATCCGCCGCCATCTTAAACCCACCACCCACCACCACAAGCCACCATCTTAAACCCACCACCCACCACCAGCCGCCATTTTGATTTCCAGTCTAGGGACTACTTTTTCTCCGCGGAGGCAGACCGCATCACCGCCAGGACCACATCACCGTGGAGGAATACATCCAGTGAAATTTTACTCGCTTCTGATTGGACGAGAGCCACCCCGTGACCGCTCCCAATATGCAAATTTCTGAGGTCAAATTTTACTCGCTTCTGATTGGCTGTCACCTCCTCATTTCCTCCACAAAATATGCAAATTTCTGAGGTCAAACGTCCTCAATTTACCCTTTGTATACTACTGTGGCCGTTAAAATCTATCTTAATTTTGTCCCTTTTGCCGTCTCTCTCAAATTGAAAAAAAAAAAAATAGTTTGGCACGCGAGACCTAGGATCATGGTTTCACTAATTACAGCCAGGTACTGGAAAATCCTTAGAATCCATCCATGAATGTTCCGTTTTGCCCCGGGGTTCTGTTTTCAAGTGCCGATCTAGGGGGGGGGGGGGTCAGGGGGTCTGGCCTCCCCCATGAAACCTAAAAAAAATCAAAAAAATCGAAGGGATCAGCGAACCCAGGGATTCCACGTAGAAATAATGTCTTCAAATGATATATGAATTAAATGACTGTGGATTATGTAATTAGAGTATCTATATGTGTATTACACAGACCATCATCTATTCATGTAGTTTGTGAGTGGACTATTTCAGTTGGAGTTTCAATATGTATCTAAAATCAGATATTATCGCCGCGAGCGCACCACGTGTAGTGGTATGTTATAGGTCTGTTTTGTTTCTGTTAAACGAGGAAGTCAAATGGAGTCAGGCATATATATTCGTCAACATCGATGCGTGTTTATGCGAAACAAATGTGAAAATAGAACCATAAATCTGCATACATTGTGTTCAGATTTATTTCCGAGAAAACATGTAAAACGCATCTCCAGCAACCTGGGGCATAGGCGGTCCCTGGACCTTCACCTGTCAGGATGCGAGGATCGCTTATTTTAGCTTTATGTAAATGAATCGGTATCATATTGGTTCTATTAATCTTATGCCATTATGTAACTGTCATCGTCTTTTTTTATATGTTAAATATAACTAGAAAGTCAAATGAATTCAGGCATGTATGATTTTTTTAAATATAGATGCGTGCTTATAAATGAGAAACAAAATGAGAAAATAGAACTATAAATCTGCATACATTATGTTCGAATTTATTTCTGGGAACACTCTTAGAACGCATCTCCGGAGATCTGGGACTTCGGAGCTTCCGGGGCCTAGGCGGTGCCTGGACCTTCGCCTGTTGGACTGCGAGGATTTCCTTGTTTTTTTCTTTGCGTGAATGAATCGTATCAGTAGGCGTATTGGTTTCCCTTCCATAAACTAAAAGTCATCGTTTTGTTGGTTTAAATATAACTAGAAATTCAAATGGATGCAGGTGCGATTTTTTTCAATATCGGAGCGTGATTATAATTGCGAAAAAATCTTGAAAATAGAACAATAAATCTGCATACTGTATGATCAGTTTTATTTCCGGGAAAACGCTCAGAACGCATCTCCGGCGATCTTGGACTAGGCGGACCCTGGACCCTCGCCTCTTGGGCTGTGATAGTGGACCCACATTTTGCTGAGAAGCAACAGGAACTTGATAATGTGATGTCTAGCAATGTAATGTCACTTGTCTTTATTGCACCATGTAAGCGTCCTGTCTGTGTCTTGTGCGCTGCCCTCAGTGTTTTATAGGGTAGATAGTGGGTGTCTGGTTCCATGCTGCTTCAAAGATTTCTTCCTTGAAGTAGCAGGAACACAACTGGGCTGAGTGGTGCTTAGTTGGTTCGTCGTGATATAGCTGAAATATTGTTGAAAGCGACGTTAAATTCTATTCACTTGTTCACTCACTGATAGTCGTCACTCACTGATAGTCGATCCCCCCCCCCCCACCCCCCACCCCCCCTCCTCCAATGTTTTGCCCCATCTTCCCTAGCCCAGGAATGGCTGTAGTCTCGAATGGCTGTGTAAGGGAAGAACAGCCACGCCCACCTACACAGCAAAGGTTCTATAGCTACATCTTCCCCTAAATATCATACATGCCATAACATGGGCTCTATCATCCAAACTGTTTTAATCAAATTTGTTACACATTTTCTAGTCATAGTTAAAAAAGTATATATAGGAAGGGGGAAATATGGCAGAAGGGTGAAACATTGGCAGGAGAATTTCCAGGGGGTGGGAGGGGAATGTCCTCATGGGGAAATGTCGAGGATTCCATATCCACCGCTTAATGTCGCCAAGGCTATATAATTTTCACAGCAATATTCCAATGCCGTTATATTTCGTCAAATTGTTTTTTATTTTTATTTTGTTATAATCGCTGGTCCGAATTTTCAACTTATTTCAGCTTTGCGGTCCAATATTTCGTATACACCAAGAGAGGAAAAAAAAAAACGCGCGCTACAAACAGTACAGCGTGAAATGTTAGTTCACGTGACTCCCGGCATCTAATTCTGCATCATCATGATTTTTGATTATTACAAACTCGTAGACGACTGCTCCAAGAAATCCTTTGGATTAAGGTTAGTCTGATTGATAACTTGCGTCACCCTCAATGTTTAAGGTTAGCCTGATTGATAATTTGCGTCACCCTCAATGTCAATATTTTCTACTGTCGCGTCGGTGATGATGAGCGCCCATGTGCGAATGCGCAACAACAACAACATGATATTGAAATTCTTTTCCCATTTTCTGGATTTCTGTCGTTTTTAAGACCTTAGTGAACCGATTGTTGTTGTTGTTGTTCTTGTTACAAAAATGAAAAGCGTATGCCTGAAGATAATGTCATTTCGGTGCAATTATAGTTGTTGTTGTTATCTACAATGTATCATCAGATCATATGTTATTTATGTTATAGTTGCTGCAATTGAGTGTTAAATACTTAATGTGTACACTGTAAGTGTAAGCATGAAACAAAGTCTTACAATAGGCTGTCATTTTGGTCATTGTAAATTATACACAATATGGAATAAGCTCCTGCAAAATACAAAAATAAAAAGGTTGTCATACAAATGTTGACATAGGCTTAGCCTTAGCTAAGATTCATAGCGTCTCCCTTCTGTCAACGCTATGCCGCGGGATATCCCGTGTGTAATTCAGGTAGATAAACACCGTCGGAAACAGACCATAAAATTACATTCACTCGCCCCAAATCCCCACTATCGTAACATATGGTCCTATCGGTTTAGAATGCCATCAATATTATTAGTTACAAACACTTATTTGCACTCGAAATGCGGCACAGAACGAAACGGATCGAGAGCCAACAACGTGACAGCCATGTCAGTTTCTTGTCTCCTCGAACTAGCGGACAAGGTACGAGTTTCTTACACGCGACACCAAAATTTCACCCCGTTAAATTTCGCCCATGGGACTAAATATAGAATCTCCTACAGGCCCACACGTGTGCAATATTCCATGCTCTATTGATTTGAAAAAAAAAATCCAAGTACCCTTCAACTACAGTCTGAAAGTATCTACCGTTTTGTCAGCATGGAATATTGCACACGTGTGGGCCTGTAGGAGAATCTATATTTAGTCCCATGGGCGAAATTTAACGGGGTCAAATTTTGGTGTCGCGTGTAAGAAACTCTTACCTTGTCCACTAGTTCGAGGAGACAAGAAACTGACATGGCTGTCACGTTGTTGGCTCTCGATCCGTTTCGTTCTGTGCCGCATTTCGAGTGCAAGTAAGTGTTTGTAACTAATAATACTGATGGCATTCTAAAACCGATAGGACCATATGTTACGATAGTGGGGATTTGGGGCGAGTGAATGTAATTTTATGGTCTGTTTCCGACGGTGTTTATCTACCTGAATTACACACGGGATATCCCGCGGCATAGCGTTGACAGAAGGGAGACGCTATGAATCTTAGCTACTTAGCCTAAGCCTATGTCAACATTTCTATGACAACCTTTTTATTTTTTTAGGCGATTCATTTCTAACCATACATTTGATAGGAATTATAAAGAATTTTTCAAATTTATCTTTATGTACCTTGAAACGGGGTGACTTTGGCCCTGCAGGCTGGGTAACTTTTTTCAATTACATAGAAATTTCAAAATATTTACTTCAATGTGGATTTTGCTGCATATATTAGAAATTGGATAATTATGGTACTTAATATTATCAGTAATGATTCTTGCCACAAACTATTAGATTTAATTTTTTAACTTTCTCTTTTGAGATGGGGCTCAACAAATATGCTGAAAATTATTCCGATGTGAACTTTTGATCATGGAAGCAAGTAACTTGATCTAGCAATCAGTTTGATCATTGTTTTTGGATGTTCATGGTCTGCTCCTTAAGTTACATATGTAAATCAGTAGGTTTACTGGAAACTGCTGAAAATTTACATGCTACATGACAAGATGTTGATTGACTTTCTCCCATCAGCTAAACAGTTGTGTATTTCAGAAATTAAATATACACAGCTGTAATATATCATATCTTCGATGCCAACTGACAAGATTCTAACAAATACAAATACATGACACTGAGAGTTGATTTACGATGAATACACACAAAATATGAAAAGTGGATTTTAGTGAGAAAAATTTAAGTCCACATATTTTCCCTTTTTCTGGGTAATTTTTTTTTAAACCCACTCGTGGGCCAAACTCACTCCTATACTGGTTGACTTTGTCCAAGCCTTGGCTATGAATGCTATGAGCCATGGTAAGGAGTCCCTGGTCAAAGTGACCCCGACCCATGGGGTGACGTTGGCCCACCATAAAACAGGAAAAAATTCTGAGAACTTAAGGACCAGGAACTAATATTACATTGGTCATAAATAACAGTCACAAAATGGTGTACCTCTTTGAACTTTTACCTGGGGAAAATAACTTTTTATTTGAGAAATACACACATAACATACAAAATGGGCCAAAGTCACCCTGGTTCATGGTACCGTATCAAATGGGTCGTACTATTACGCAGCCGCTGCCCAGCCAATGCCCAGCCGCTGCCCAGCCAATGCCCAGCCATTTCCCCAGCCATCATGGTCATGCCCAGCCATTTCCCCAGCCATCATGGTCATGCCCAGCCATTTCCCCAGCCATCATGGTCATGCCCAGCCATCATGGTCATGCCCAGCTGGCATAGTTTGCTATTTACGGGATTATTATGAGAAATTACAACTATTTATGCTTTGTTTTATAATATTAATATATGGTTCTGCCTTCATCAAGTATATTTCCAGATATATCTCTAAAATTTCAGGGCCCTTACAGTTTGTTTTACCAATATTATTACGGTATTTATGGGCTCAGCGTTGAATGACTATTTGTGTATGTTTATGGGGCATTATATCAGGTATCTGTTCACACTGGTCAGTCCCACAACTTTTTTTTCTTTTACTGAATAATACAATACATTTACAATGATGTATGTTCACAGCCGACAATACATGTACAATGTGTATGTTCACAGCCGACAATACATGTACAATGATGTATGTTCACAGCCGACAATACATGTACAATGATGTATGTTCACAGCCGACAATACATGTACATGTATGTTCACAGCCGACAATACATGTACAATGATGTATGTTCACAGCCGACAATACATGTACAATGATGTATGTTCACAGCCGACAATACATGTACAATGATGTATGTTCACAGCCGACAATACATGTACAATGATGTATGTTCACAGCCGACAATACATGTACAATGACAGGCTTCGAATTTGACGGCGGCAACGACGGCAATTGCCGTCGGTGCCCCATTAATATGCCTACATGCCCTACAAATTTCCACCAAGTACACGGCCACAACACGGCCGCCGTGAAGCCTCAAGTGGCCTACGTGACCCTAAGAATAAAACCAATCTTATTTCCATCATGTGTTCGCGTTTTCTCTCTCTTTATTCTTTGCTTTGGTAATTTCGTAGGAAAAGCAAAGTCCTTCGGTGATCGGTGGTTTCGTTTTAGCTTTCCCTCTTCCTGTTACCGTAAACAGCATCGTACAGTTTTACGACATCGGTAATTCGGGAGCCACCTGTTTTTGGTTCAATTACACTTCAATGGATGGTTCCCGTTTGGCAATCCGAAATACTCTCCCCTTGGTCAGCCTGCAGAGAGCGGGTCGCTTAGTTCGGTCATTGGATTGACAGTAGAAGTAAATAATGCAATCATGCCGTCACACGAACGTATTTCTGTGACCAAATCTCGGGAACTGGAGAAGGGGGCTTCAAACATGCGGAAGCTAGATGCATTCTTTCGTATTACTGGATAAGATCTTTTATAATTTGTATATTTACAGACAGTATGTTGATACCTTTTGAATGTTTTACAACAACAACAAACAGAACTTTGTGAAAATGTTGTGATATTATAGGCCGAGTTTTGCAAAATATGTGTGGGAATAGGATGGGGATATATAAATCTAGACAGGGCGTATGGCTATATGAGGCCCATTAAATAATAACTCAGGCTTCGGGAAATTTCCTTTTTATTTATTTCATGGCAATATCTTCCATAAGACCTGCAAACAAAGTGGACGCAGTGCCCTTAGTATATTAACACATTTGGCCTTGCTGCCTGGTCCATTGGCCTTGATGCCCCCAAAATTTGGTCATTATCCAAGGCCAAAGTGGCCTTGCCCTATTTTCCCTCAAATTCAAAGCCTGCAATGATGTATGTTCACAGCCGACAGTTAAGAGAAGGTGTACATGTAGGTCAGTATTTGTTTTTCTTTCCAAACGATATACATGTAGGCTACATGTATATGTTTTTTGGGTGAGGTTACACCCCTGCTGATTAATTCTTCCTCTGAAAATAATTTAGCGCAGAAGAAACTCTGAAGAAACATGCATTTGTGGCTTCTCCACAGGTTGACTTGATCTAAACAGCAGCTCTAACAACACCCAAGGTTGCATACATTATCCAATTATCAGAATTTGTAATTCCCTAAACTGTACAGTAGGAGCTAGCTCCGGGTATACTAATCTGATGCCATGAGAATGCCTTTCATGTCGTAGCTTCGTTTTCTGGCCTGGATTAAACTTTCTTTGACCGTCAATCGGTCGACTCCAAACCGGTAGCTTATTTTGTTATGAAATCTAATTCTAATCGTACAAATATGATAACAGAATATATAAATAGATGTAATTTCTCAGAATAATCCGGTAAATAGCAAAACTATGTTACATTGAGCTGGGCATGACCGTCACGGCTGGATAATCGGCCGGGTACTGGCTGGTGCAGTGGCTGGTGCAGTGGCTGGGTACTGGCTGGTGCAGTGGCTGGGTAATACATGACCCGTGCCAATTAACGAAGATAAATTTGAGCAATTGTTTAAAAATCATTTGGCAAATGTATGATTATAAATTAATTGCCTCTACATGTATGTCAATATCTGCATGGTAACCCTTTTATTTCTATATTTTGCAGCCTGAGCTTATCCCATATTACACTGACCAGAAGTGACACAGCCTAATCGTAAGATTTTCACTTTATTATCTTGTTTCATTCTTGCATTATCAGTTTTAAATAATTAAACATTTGTACACACAAGTGCAGGAAATGAACTACACATACAATGACATACTCAGACGTACACTTTTCAGCATTTTCCAAAATACGCTGTACATAACAGCAACAACACTCAGCTCACTAAACCGTTAAGTGGGTTTGTGTCCCGAAAATGTGACTAACCAAATTTTTGCCAACCCTTGTCATTCTTTTAGTGATTTCTTCCCAAGGGCTTGGAGTACGGAGTATAATCATGCAAACTTAGTTCCAGGAAGTATTCAAAATAATATACCTGTCACTCAAGACAGGTGGCCAAAATGTTTACCTGTCTCCTTTAAGAATTACCTGAACATGCAATCGTAACATGAACATGTAACTCGAGATTAATGACAAAGTTAGATGTTGCAAGACACAAATTAATGACACCTTGTTTATTTGCACTTATTAGCAGGTGTTTTGAATGACTTTTGTTGAAGATATATTTTCAACACCAAAACAAAATTATTGGCTACCTGTCAATAGAGACAGGTACTTTATTTCTCTACCTGTCTCTCTCAAAAAATACCTGTCTCTGACAGGTAGACAGGTGTAAATTTCGACCCCTGCTTACTAACTTCAAAATCGAATATACTGGCCCAAATGTAGTCTCGTTTTAAAATAAAGTATAATACATTATTATTATTGTAGCTGGGGCACTCATGATATGGATCTAGCATTTTATATAGGCCTGCTGCGCCACAACTTCGGGGACAATCCACTGATGGCATATAGCAGCCCACACTATTTGGATTAAAGCTCACCTCAGCAAAAATAATGTCATAATGTCATTAATCCTTATTTAACACTGTGCTAAATAATGCTGCTGAACTGAGTATGCCACATGTGGCATTTACCCCGGCGGTAATTGAGAGGGCTGCGCGTCACATGTGATATTTACCCCGGCGGTAATTGAGAGGGCTGCGTGTCACATGTGGCATTTACCCCGGTAGTAATTGAGAGGGCTGCGTGTCACATGTGACATTTACCCCGGTGGTAATTGAGAGGGCTGCGTGTCACATGTGACATTTACCCCGGTAGTAATTGAGAGGGCTGCGTGTCACAAGTGGCATTTACCCCGGTAGTAATTGAGAGGGCTGCGTGTCACATGTGGCATTTATCCCGGCGGTAATTGCGAGGGCTGCGTAGTGAAAGGTTCGATCATCTTCCATTATCAATTTTCACACAAACAGTGTTTTCAATATTGGGACCAATATTCCTGATATATTTACCTCCGAATCATGAATGGAGTTTTGTCTGATTTATTGCCAATAAAAGACATGTACATGCATGTAGTTCATGAATCCCGGAAGATATACATGTATGCAGAAATCAATGATTTTCAATCAAAATGGAGCCAAACTGCAACTGGCAGGTCATGTGGTTAGAATATCTGGGGCAGTCAATCAACAACAACCAGTGCATGCTTTTTATACGCCCGCCAAAAAGGCGGACGTATTATGTGATGGCGGTTTCCGTCCGTCCGTCCGTCCATCCGTCGTCCGTCTGTCCGTCCCCCGTGTCCGGTCTATATCTGGAACAGTTTTCTATTTACAGTTCCAATTTTTGGTGGGTGGATACCCTACGGAGAGACGATGTGTCGCGTACAAAAATGAAGGTCGCGGTCAGAGGTCAAAGGTCACTGGCCTGAAAAACAGGAAATCAGTGAAGTGTTCATGTCCGGTCTATATCTCTGGGTGTTTTCTATCCACAGTTGCAATTTTTTGTGAATGGATCAATACATCAGGTGGAGACGATGTGTCGCGTACCGAAATTCAGGTCGAGGTCAGAGGTCAAAGGTCACTGTTGCCTAAAAATCAGGAAATCATTGATAGTTTTCCATCTACAGTTCTAATTTTTGGCGAGTGGATGCCCTAGGGGGAAACGATGTGTTGCATGCCAAATGTAGGTCGAGGTCAGACGTCAAAGGTCAGTGAATGAAAAATCATAAATTTCTAATTTTTTGTGAGTGGATTCAATAGGGGGAAATGAAGTGTTGCATATCAAAATATAGGTCAAGGTCGAAGGTCAGAGGTCATTGTGACCCAAAAATCAGGAAATTATTAAAAATAACATTTTTTTTGTGTCAGTAGATACATTAGGGGGACTCAATGTGTCACATATTAAAATGTAGGTCAAGGTCAAATGTCAAGGTCACTGTGACCCCAAAATCGTGAAATTGTTAAAAATCTTGATTTTTTGTGTCCATTGAGAAATTACGGGGAGATCGTTTGTCAGGTGCCAAAATTTAGGTCAAGGTCACTGTGACTCCAGAATCAAGAAATCTTTGAAAATTACTTTTTTTTTGGTGTCAGTAGATACATTACGGGGACATGATGTGTCACGTACCAAAATGTAGGTCAAGGCCGAATATCAAGGTCACGGTGACCCCCAAAATCATGAAATTCATAAAAATCGTGATTTTTTTGTGTCCATTCATACATTGACGGAAGACGATGTGTCATGCACCAAAGTTTAGGTCAAGGTCAAAGGTCAAGGTCACTGTGACCCCAAAATCAGGAAATCATTAGGTCACATTTTCATGTGCCTGTCGAAGACAAGGTCATGTGATGCGATGTTGCGTTCTGTCCATTCATCCATTAACATTTGTTGTCCATGCGATATCTCTAGTTTCAAGGTATGGCATGGCGAAGAGGAGACATACATCAATTTGTCAAATGTCAAGGTCACAGTCCCCCAGAATTGAATCAAGTTTAGCTGACTATATGTGTTAGATTGGAATATTCAGAGTTCTCTCCCCTACATGTATATGCCATTTGTCCTGTGGAGTTGTCTCCCGTGTTTGAAACAGCTACATTTAGTTAAACTGTTGTGAAATAGAAACCATACATTTACTAATTTAACGTGGAGAGGAGTCCTTTATAAACTTCATACCCGTTTATCAACTCAAGAACAAAGGTTTACTTCATCACTTTCTTCTTCCTTCATGAAAAATTATCTCGTCTGAAAGAAATCCATTTGCAGGAAAAGTACTATTTTCTTGTGTTTGACTATTGTCAATTTCATTGTGGGATATGTGAGCTCTCGGTTCTTGCTCCAAGGTCACCTAGTTTCCAAGAGTTAAGCTCATTTTAGTTTATCATTCAATTTTAGATGTGATATGTTACATTCTCAGAAGCACAAAATTGTAGACCTCTTTCCGGATTGCTAGCTACCAATTGGAATCAAGGCCATTAAACAACCTTGAAATTTGGACCAATGTAATTACAGATATACGGGCGTATATTGAAGCCCTTTGGGCTCTTGTTAAAAGTGCTCTACATTAGCAAGGTCAAAAGAACATGCGCCAGTCAGTCGATGTGTCTCATTAACATAGTCATTTTCAGGTATTTGGGGCATCACGTTGGTAGGCTAGGGTGCATCTCACAGACACTTGCGGTAAACAGGGACTGCGTTTTGTAATATTCACCCACTTGTCAATCTAGTCAGAGCTACATGTATTTCTAACCATTCACCCAAACAGTGGTTAACAGGGCCATATCCAGAGTTTATTTGGGGACACCCTTTCTTGCCTTTTTTGGGGTACATTTGTATGTATTTGGGCGCATTTGTATGTAAAAAGCATTAAAATTGCCTGTAAAGTTTGGGCGCCCATATCCCTTAACAGGTATCAAAATGGCTCTGGATATGGCCCTGGTTAATATGATAGACAGTCTGGGTTATATAGGGTTACAGAGATGGTCTGGGTTATATAGGATTACAGAATTGATAGATGGTCTGGGTTATATAGGGTTACAGAATTGATAGACAGTCTGGGTTATATAGGGTTACAGAATTGATAGATGGTCTGGGTTATATAGGGTTACAGAATTGATAGATGGTCTGGGTTATATAGGGTTACAGAGATGGTCTGGGTTATATAGGGTTACAGAATTCTCGCCTTCAGAAAGCATATTCCTGATGACAACTTATTGCTCATCAATGGTTTACCAGCCGCTCCAGTTTTGATAATATATCATTTGCTTTTATTTCGGCTAATATTACTCCGTTTTATTGTTTCACACAGTTTGTAGATCAAGTTGTACATGTAGCTGCATATTTAGCATTCTTCTACCTAACATGCCTAACAGGGTTAAGTCTGATTGACAGTCCTTTTGACATGATTGAATAAAATAATGTACAGAATGAAGGTAAATATGATTTTTTTTTCTTATTCATTTTGTTCTTTCAGTACCGGTATCTTTCTCTTGTCTAGATTGACAACCGACAAATTTCCTAACAATACTCCTTACCAATCCCTTGCCCTTAAGGTCTTCCCTAACCCCTCAAGCTTGTCATCCCTAACTCTTTAAGGTCATTCCTAACCAATTACGGTAATCCACAACCCATAACCGTTTTACCCTTCCACCAATTATTTCCCCTGACAAAAGTGACCTGCTTTGGAATGTTACAAATTGTGTTTCCGTCTGACATTTGTAGAAAAACATCTAGAGATAGGAACCCTGTCTCCACAATGCACACTCCAGTGTTATTTGCTCAGTTTTATCATGTTTATGCCAAAATAAATAAAATAGCACTGGCATACAGAATGCGCTTTCCCCAGCTTTCTTGACTTGAAAACGTCAAAATTCAACGGAGAAATTGTCTTTTTTTTTCGACCGCATTTGACAGTGTTTATCTCGAGTTTCACATACCATTTCCCATGTTTGACCTCTCATTGGAAAGCGTGACCTTTCCCTTACATGCCTTACATCACCTGGGACGGCATTCGCGACTGCTCAGCTTATTCCGTGAAGTCATAATACCTCGCGTATTAATGGTGTAAGGACTCGGCTGTAAACCATGATCCACCGCTCGTGAGACACATCACATGCTGTAGGATGTATTTCCCCTCAAATAGTCCTCATTGTATAATTTCTCTCTTATCGGGAGATAAAATATATATCCAAATGAAATGGACATTCCCTTGATTCTACCCGGGAAAAATCTCTTCTAATTTGAGGTTTCTCTCGGTTTTACCTCTTGAGCTAATCTCCATCAGTGTCCATGGTAACGGAAGTCATACAGCTGACATGCGCTGTTCGGAGTTTCCGCGTGATATTATTCTTTCAACATGGATGCCAATATGGATTTCTAGCAGTACGGGACGAGGTTCTAATGTTCTACATTGCCTGAGATCGTGTTGAGTGCCTGGGACGGATGGCGAAAATAGAACCGATGGTACGATTGGATTAAAATGATGCAATTCCATCCTTCCAGCCAGTGTCCATGCTTGTCTCTTATCTCTCGGCTGATAGAGATCACGTGGGCAAAATCACGCATACCGATTGGCTCCTCAGCTGGCATGGGAAACCATCTTGAACGAAATGAACAATTGTTTGGCAAACTTTGTGGATCAAGACTTGTAAAAATATTGAAATAAACTTTGCCGGTCGTCATTGGCAGTTTTAATTGTCTGGGGAATATTCACCAAAAATACAGGAGTTAGGATGAGGTTTTCAATGATTTATTTCATTTCTGCGGCTTGCTGCCAACAGGCTCGTCACACGGTATGTGGGGAAAAATGCATTTTTCGCTCCGACTTTGCTTTATTTATTTTGCAAACAAACAAACAATTTCGAAAATCAAATTGATCAAGGTTTAGGCTTTCCAGAAGTATACAATGTTTGATAGGTTTCCATTAAAACGACTGCAAAAAATAATAGTGCTGTACCCATCATGATGGCCGACAGGTTTATTACTAACCCTGTCTACCGGGAATGGTCGTACGTGTGTACACGCACTCTCGCTATCGCTGTCATGTGCCTGTGCACTGGGAATAATCAGTGAAACAGTTAAGGTCTTCCCTAACCTTAATTTCATCACTATCCATTAATATACCTAACCCAAGGTCATCCCTAACCCTTAAGGTCATCCCTAACCCTTAAGGTCATCCCTAACCCTTGAGGTCATCCCTAACACTTAAGGTCATCCCTAACACTTAAGGTCATCCCTAACCCTTGAGGTCATCCCTAACCCTTGAGGTCATCCCTAACACTTAAGGTCATCCCTAATACTTAAGGTCATCCCTAAGACTTAAGGTCATCCCTAACACTTAAGGTCATCCCTAACACTTAAGGTCATCCCTAACCCTTGAGGTCATCCCTAACATTTAAGGTCATCCCTAACACTTAAGGTCATCCCTAACACTTGAGGTCATCCTTAACCCTTGAGGTCATCCCTAACCCTTGAGGTCATCCCTAACACTTAAGGTCATCCCTAATACTTAAGGTCATCCCTAACACTTAAGGTCATCCCTAACCCTTGAGGTCATCCTTAACCCTTGAGGTCATCCCTAACCCTTGAGGTCATCCCTGGCCATTAAGGTTATCTTAACCCTTAAGGCCATTCCATTACCCTTAATATCCCTAACTCTAAAGCTCATCCTTAACCCTGAAGCTCATCCGTAATTCTAAAGCTCATCCTTAAGGTCATTCCTAACCCTTAATATCCATCATAATCATAATATTAATTTTGGCATATGGTTAAAATAATGGCTCTGAGATTTTTCCATGAGTACCGTAGATAGGGTGAACTATATATTTTTACAATCTTTAAATGCTTTGGGGATTCATATAAATAAAAACTGATGATGGAAGCCATTCTTGAACTTGTTTGTTGAAACACACACAACATACGCCGCTCACACCAGCTTGTGACGCCATGTTTGGAAAACCTCTTTCATTTGTCACATTTCATGAGGTTATCTATTTTTACAATCCTTGATGCTTTGGTGATTCGTATAAATAAAAACTGATGATGGAAACTGTTCTTGAACTTGTGTGTTGTCTAAATAGGAGAAAACAAAAACACAACATTTGCCAATCACAGCTCCTTGTGACGCCATGTTTAGAAAACCCCTTTCATTTGTCACATATGTCTTGAGATTATGGGGATTCCCAACGTCATAAAGTCTGAGACGATTCTAGAAGGACTGATTTAACCAGGATAAAGATTTAATGCAATCATTAATTGGTCAATTTCAGCTATCGAGGCCGAAACAACCAATCACAGGTGTGTTTAGATAAGGCTGTAAAGAAGCCGGTCAACGGCTTCCCGGCGCAAGTTTCAGAAACAGGAACCGCTCACAGCGACTAGCCGTAGTCAATGAGTTATGGTAAATCCTAACCCTAAAAGGTCATCCCTAAAGCTTTGTCATCCCTAATTCTAAAGCTCAAACCTAACCCTTAAGGTCAATCATAACCCTTATGGTCATCCCTAATCTTTATGGTAATCTCTTACCCTTAATGTCAATCATAACCCTTAAGCTCATCCCTAAACCTTAAAGTCATCCCTTAACATTAAGGTCATTCCTAACCCTTAAGGTCAATCATAACCCTTAAGCTCATCCCTAAACCTTAAAGTCATCCCTTAACATTAAGGTCATTCCCAACACTTAAGGTCCTCCCTAAAACTTAAAGTCATCCCCAATAACATTAAGGTCATTCCTAACCCTTAAGGTCCTCCATAACCCTTAAGCTCATCCCTAACCCTTAAGCTCATTCCTAACCCTTAATATCAGCCCTAACCTTGAAGGTCATTCCTAACCCTTGTCAGCCTTACGGTCATTCATAACCCTTAAGCTCATACCTTTATGTAACACTTGAGGTCATTTCATCCCTGAAGGTCATTTCATCCCTTAACATTAAG
>JAVTVY010048266.1:0-23668 GCA_036873755.1 Hanleya hanleyi | reverse complement strand
GAAACCCTACCAACCAACCAATATTTTTATAGCCGACATATCCCATGATGAAATGTAATTCTGGAACAGTCCAAACTGTCACACTGGTAGAGTGAGTGAGTAAATATGATTTAATTTCGCTTTCAACTATATTTCAGTCATATCACGACATTTGGGTCCTATTACTTTTCACACCTGGGAACCCCACGGGTAGGGTCCTATTCCTTTTCACACCTGGGTGCCCCAGTTTAGTCACCTTTTAGAACTATCTGTCTGAGGAGCGGAGGCCTATTCTTACCATGACCTGGGGTGTGCACAATGACATCCCAGGTCAACTCCATGGGGCCCCACACTGGTGGAAATCCATTTGGCATCCATGCTGAAACTTCTTCAAGCACAGTGTCACACCGAAACAGTGCATGTCAGCTATAAAACTTCTGTTGCCCTGGAGATCGGCTTGAGATGAAAAGCCAGAAGAAACACCTCCAATCAGATGAGAACTTTCCGGCACAGAATCAAGAGAATTCATCTCCTGAGAAATGCAATGAGGACTATTTAAGCACATACACATCCTGTAATAGCCTATGTGCTATGCCACATGTGCTATGGATCAGGGTTCATAGCTCAGAGCTGTAAAATCCCTACTCCATTAATGTGCGAGGTCATATGACTTAGGCGAAATAGGTAAATGATAATTGCACGCTTGTACTTAATACCATTCAACATGATCCTGTTTTAGACAAGACGTCGCACCTTGACTTAGGTTCATTTTGTGGGAGGGTGAAACTAATGAAGGCAAAGGTGGAACTAAAATGACCCCCCCCCCTACTCAAGTTATTTTACCTGTATAAAGTTTTGAGTAGAAATTTTTTCTGGTATATGGCAAAGCGTAATGTTTGATTGACCACGCTGGCCATAGAGGTCTGGCCTGTGTTTCCCTTCCCCTCACGAGGTTCAATCAGATATCCCAGTTAAAGATTCATGGGATAGCTATCTGTTCATGTAATAACATTGCGGTGAAAGGTGATGAAGAGTGTCGGAGAAGTGATGAAATGTAACCCGACTACTGAAAACACCTTCACCAAAAAAACAAACCGCTGCTACTGTCGAGTGCAGATATTTTGCCTTTAGTTCGAGCATCAAGTTACATCAGTTTTTATTTTGACAGGAGAGTTTAAGTCTGACACAAAACAACACTTCACATACATACTAATGGTACCAGTCAGCGGTTACCATGCCAATGTGGACTATCTGCCAAAAAAAAAACGATAGAAAAAAACCAAAAAAACCCTGGCCCATTGGAAAACAGTTTCTCGGTATGTTAAGCTTAAGTTGAAGGGCATGATGCTTGCTGACATAACTATGTGATTAGGCTGTGGAGATAGCTTGAGTCAAGGGGGGAGAACTATTTATCGGCATGTTATATTTTTGTACCATGAATTAGTGGTAGCAAAAGACCCACTAACATATGCCAAAGATTCACAAAGATAGGAATACAAGACAGCTGTAATACCAGACAGAGGTTATTATACACAGGTCTCAGCCCACCCAAACATCCCTGATATGTCTTGTATAATAACCTACAAATGTTTATGCTATCAAGAGACATTCTGTTTGGGTTAATACTGGCTAACTTAGATATCTCTAGTAACCCACAGTTTGTATTATAACATATCTGTGACATATCTACAAGCAAACAACAAAGGGGAGGAAAAACTGTTGAAGAAATAATTTATCTATCTCTCAGATTCTTGTAGCTTGAAGTTTCAAAGATGACACTCAAGAGAAAATGCTTTTTCATTAACCAGGAGAAACATGAAGGTTTTAATTTAGTTGGCCTATTTTAAGGTGGCTCTGTAGCAACTACTAATGACACAATGTACTGTGTTGCGACAATAGCAGGCGAAACCGACACTCAATGAAAATGGTAGCAAGCCTGTTGACGCTTACTGTCACAACTGGAAACCAGTAATTATTTGAGGCAAAAATATATCACACATGATGTATGACTAAATTCAGAGATATAATTGCAATAACAACCACTAATGACACAATTGTCATAATTGCATCATTAGTGGTCGACTCTGCATGCAGAATCATCAGCTAATGTCGCAATTGCGCCAATAGCTACTAATGACACAATTCCGACATTAGCCGGTGACCTGACAACTGCTAATGACATAATTGTCGCCAATTGCGACAACTGTGTCATTAGTAGTTGCTACATGGCTCAGCAGTATCCAAAATGAGCATCTGTGCAAGTCACAGTGCAGTCACTGTGCAATGTCACAATCAAACTGACAGGTTGTGTGATGTCACCCTAGCTTTGTTTGAATACAATAGGCCTGCGAAAATTAGTGAAACGGCCTAATATTTGGTGGTTAAAATATTAAAAAATCTTGTTAGACCCCTAAATTTTATTCAATATTTTGAATCTATATTAAACTGAGAAACTTTAACTGGAATATGAAGAAATTGACATTATTTCAGTCTACAATGGAGAGCCACCATAAAGGGTATCCTCAGCCTACAATATACCCACTCAGTGTCAAACAGTTCCTCGGTTATAGAAAATGGTTATATAGGTCTTCCCCTCATTTCTAATCCTAAAATCCAGTATTTTACCAAAGAAAGTCTGTTCTCACTCCAAATGCATAACCTTTGACCGAAGACGTGCTCAAGGGAACTCCCTCCTAATCGTCTACACTATTTTGATAGAAAAAACATGAACAACTGCCTAAATTATTAGCCACATTTTTGCCTTATACCAAGCACTTGAATGTTTGGTTGGTATTCCAACACCACTGGTATTAATATATAATTAAATTTACACCGAAATATGTATCATTATCACAAATGGCTCAAATTTATAAGACTATCTTTCGGGTGGTCAACAACTGCTTCCTGCTAGGTTCATAAACATTGCATAGCCTACATTGTGTCAAATTATCTGAGATGTGCTTATCTTACGTTGACCAGACAAGCATTGCCATTGATGGTTTAATATCACCATTTTTATCTCTAATTAATTATGCCTATCTACTCTTCCTAGAAGACTGAAAAGACCGCACATGATGTGACGAGTGCTTGAAGAAATTATAGGGGATCTTACATAGCACTGCCTGGTTTCCCAGGGAGTGACAACAGTGGACCGGCAATAACTGGTTCTGAAAATCGACAGCAAAACTTTCATCTAGCTTCATTGTAACATTCAGTGATTGTTTGGAAAATTGGAAGTTAAGCAAATCAGGAGAAAGCAGAAAATACCAAAAACCAAGGAAGTCAATGTGTGATGAAAACAGGTCATTTCCAGGAACAGTCCTCTAACAGAGAGACAATTCACTACTGTACAGAGTGCATGACACAATGCCTCAGCTGCATAATGCATACTCACTCCGTTGACATTTTCATTACAAACTCTGCTACCAGTTTTTGAAGAGAATCCAAGGATTTCTACTGTTTCCAAGACAGTATCACTGCTCTGGTGAATAAAATGTAAACTAGCTTGAAATTTTCTCTGTTTCTCTGAGCCTATGCATTTCTTCTAAAACGCGAAAGTTGGGTTTCCACTCACGTGTATTTCCATAAGCAGAACTTGACCATGCAATGCGATTTTCTTGTATGTTTGTGGTCAATATCGTAATGAACATTGTCACGGTTGTCTCAATATATCAAGAATTCCATATATTTTCTGATTGCATCAGTATATAAACCATGAAAGGTGTCTGATAGTTTGTCCACTGTCAGTACTGTAAATGTAGGACTGCTTGCAATGTATTCTTGTGTATTCAAGTCAGCCCTCAAAGTATTCATATTCACTAAGCTGATAAAGTAATTATTCATCTGAAATGTTATTTGCAGCCACTCTACTTGTATACATGGTCAAATTTGAAAAAGTATGAAAAAAAGTTCCCAATGATCGAATAATTCAATTTTGTCCGCATGGAATGTAACTGTGGACAGACTGGCAGATTCCCTTGCTGACATCACAGGCTTGACTTCACTGATTCTTCTCCGTTTCAAAAATTAGATTTTTCGTGGCTATATTTCGCCTCTTTCAGACACTTCTAAAACATGAGGCACCAGAGGTGCTACAAGCCCTCACCCCCTTGCCCAAGCAACATCTCATGGCATCGTGTGTATATACATACCAAATCTGAAAAGAATCTGAAAGGTTCTCAAGTTATTGTAGGAAATGCAAATACATGTAGGGTTTAAACCACCAGGTGGGGCCCCCTATTTGCGAAAGTGGTCAATATGCAATCCCAGGCGACACCTCATGGCATGGGATATGCATACCAAATTTGAGAAGAATCCGCTGAACGGTGCTCAAGCTATTGCATGGAAACTAATTCCAGATGGGCGAACAGATGGCTGCGCGGACACATTGAGGGATGAACGGATGGACAATCGGAATCCAGTAAACCCCCCTACTATGCACGGGGGTATACATTGGTAAAGATGTGATCTTATTGTCCTGGCCTGAAACTGAATGTTGGATGGGGCTTTTGTCCATAGTTTTTTATTCACTGGGGCTTTTGTGCAAATCCCAAAGAGAATGCTGTATTGTTGTCATATTGTTCATCATTTTCATAGAATAGCTATCATTTATCGGGGGCGTAGACACATCAATATATCTTGAAGTTTCATACATTTATTCAGAAGATATATCAAGTGAACATTGCCTTTATTCAGTGTATCATTAAAAAATAAAGCCTCTGTATACTATAAACATAGAACTATAAGGTTCACTGCTGATAGTGGCCCCAATGAATACAAAACTGCTATTTGTAAGTGTTCCCAAGACCTGGAAATACCACAAATTACAACTGAAGCAAAATTAAATTAAAATTAAATTAAAAGTAATTGGTAAATGGTAATTCACAAGCAGAAACAGTTGTGGAGATTTAAATTGTAGATTTAAACTTGCACTACATGTACATTTTCCAGTACATAATACAACTCATTTCTCTACATGGTTATCTCCCCTGTCCATCTGCAGAATTGTTTTGGTGTATGTAATATGTAGATTTATGAGATCAGGTAGAACGCTTGCAACATTCAATGAATATTTTGGAAGTAGAATGGAAAGAAAACATTTCTGAATACAGAGAAATTATTATGTAAATGATTTGACCACCACTAGATTTTAGAAACTTACCACAAGAAGGCCCATATTCATAATACATAATGTTGGAAATAAACCAAGATACAGATGGACAGCAAAGTGGATGGACGGACAGACAGACAGACGACGACGTGACCAACAAAACATACAAAAGGCACACCTACAGACTACATTCTATACTGGACAGAAGTTTCGTCAACCTGCCTTTAGTGGTTCTCAAGATATGGGATCCCGGGGAAAAGAGGATGGAGAGACGGATGGACAGATGGGATGACAACAATACCCCTTAACCCAATCGGGCTGAGGGGTAAAAAATTCAAAAAAATATTACATGTACAGTACTCAGTACATATTAAATGATGTATTACAATAGTATTCAGCTATTTAAAAATTCCATTGAGGATACCCTTTAAGCTATACCATTAAGAGCTTCAGACTGCACAATTAATTATATCCTACAAATTTGGAGATTGTATCTACTGAAGCATCATGACTGCAGTACTCAACATGCACTCCTACTTCCAATAGAGATCTCACTCCTCTGGGAGTTGGATGTAATCTGTTAATGTGAAATGAAATTGACACGAATAGGGATTTTGTAATATTACCTGCTGTATTGATTAATCCATATGGATGTGACTTTAGTACAACTACATGTACACTCTTCACATTCAATAGAGTTTTTCTATTGAGATTCTCGTTCGTAATAAGCTTTATGATGAATTAATTGCCGGATGGCTAGCAAGAAATCTAGACATTCACCCAACCAGATGTCTTCTCTGCAATGTTGCCTAAAATCATAACCTAGCTGCTGATAAGACCATATACAGGACAGTGGGAGAATATACAGCATGGCTGTCATAAGTAAACAAGAAGACACCCATATCCGACAGTTATCTGCCCCTTATGTCAAATGGGTTCTTCTTAATGTACACGGTCACACAATATACAGTTATATTCCTTAAAATATTTATATATAGGATGTAAACACATTGATATGAACATGCTCTTTCTATACACAAAAGAGGCACATGAGCAGTGGTAAAATAGTATACATACAGATACATGTCAATGAAGCAGGATATGCAAAGATAATTTCTCAGAAATAGACATTCATCAATTTATAGAAAATCCTGACATCCTAGCTAAGAGTCTTCGGTCAATTCAAATGGAACTACATGTATGGTATCCAAAAGACATGACTTCACCAGTATGTTTATGATTAATGACTTTTTTTTGCAATCAGATAAAAAATGGATTTAATGAAATTTAATTGTAACCAGTTACAATAACCATTAGGTTATTCAAGCAAAAGTTAACAGATCTGGTGAACTCATTCTAGATACATTGTGGTTTGAACTCCGATCTCAGTTTTATTGACTTTTTCTGGGGGATGTTTTATTGGGAAATCAAAAACTTCATCTGAGAGATGTTTTTTTATCTAAGGTTTTATATTTCAATTATTTATTTGAAAATTAAATGCAAACATGACAGTAGGTGCATTGATCCTTCAGTCTTAAAATATTATGTTTGTATTTGACAACATATAAACGGTGGAATGAAAGAAAAAGACTTTGAACATTGGGGATCAATGCTGTGCCGAGGTACTAGCATTTGGTAAGTTCCCAACATTCGGAGATAGGTCTATGGCCTGGACAAGAATGTATCACACAGCACATAATAAGGTTTAGGAAGGACAATAACTCAAAGAAATAAACATGAGATAGGATATAGAACCTAGACAGTGCGCATCCACAACACACTAAGGATGTAGCATGTAAGCTTCAAAGTTTATCTCCAAGTCCTGTATGCTGACGGACATAGGTAAAGTGCCATACATGTGGCACAAATTATTAGAATGAGGTAAAGAACTATACCAATTGCACATCTACAATGTACTAAGGATCTTCCACGTATATGTTGCGGTTACTCAAACAGTAACCGAGATAAGGACCAGACAAGGAATTGTAGATAGATGGATGGATGGATGTACTTGGGCACTCCATCGCACTGCGATGGGCATTGGTCGTGCGAATACGCCGTGCAACCCGTTTCCCCCAACCCGCCCAACACATGATCCCTCTTAACAGTGTCACATAGACACTGTGTAATCCCCACATTCTTATTAAACAATATACCTTCTCCACATTCAGCACAACCTTATACTCTTCTTTTCCCAGAACTACAGAAGTATCACATAATATTTCCATCTGTCAAGCCCCCTCATTCATTCTCTCTTATCGGACCGATTCTAGTGGCAACTTTTACCGATTATCACCAAGGACACTCATAATTAAATCTCCTGATAACCACTCATCCCCTGTTGAGCTGTTTTCCAAAGTAATCCTTCACATAAAGGGTCATAACTTTGTTGAAAATCATTGCAAAGAGAAGAACGCTGACAGTGCACATGTGCAAGGTACTAACCATCTTCTAAGTACGTTTCAAAGTTGTCTATAACTGAGATATGGACCAGGCAAGAAATTGTGGACTGATGACATTAAGGGCCATAACTCTGTGGAAAACCATAAAAAACGTGTATAAAACCTGACAGCGCACATCTGCAAGGTACTAAGTCTCCCCAATGTACATTTCGAAGTTGTGGGATATGAAACGGACAAGAAATTGTTTTGAGACGGATGACAGTACATACATGCTGAATAAAAGGGATTAAAAACCCACAACATAGCTAACTTGGAAATGAGAACAAAATTTGAAGAAGAAAAAAAAAGCGAAGAAAATAACTGAAAACTTAATAAGCTATGACAAACACTTCCAATCTTAGCATATACCAAAAAAGTTTTGGTAAATTTGAAAAACACATTCTCTTATCTGAACTGAAATCTTGAGATATTTTGTTTGGTTACCCAATGGCCTCTGCCAACAGGGTCAGAATCTGCGCACAATCAAACAACTCACACATTCCTACAAATGGGGCCACTGCTCTCTAGGTATTCAGCCTGGTGAAAAACTAGAGCATAGTTTGAGGGATGCACACAATTGATCAAAATGATCAGTAAGGCTGCTTACAAGATACCCCCCCGTAAGGCATAGATACATGGTGGTGGTTAACGTTTCATGAGTAAGTTGAATGGGATTGTGGCGGTGGAAATGATCAGTAAGCATGCTTACAAGATACCCCCCGGATGCACATTTGATAGAAATTGACGAGTATTTTTAGTAGAATATAAGTATACATGTTATAGTAGTTTATGGATAAGTTCATTTAGAGTGCGTTGGATGGCTGCACGGTATGTAACTAGTTGACAACAGGAAGTTCTGACCCTGGGTGGTGCCACCTGTAGATGCACATGCACCAAATGCAATCCTAAGCGAGGTCTCATGGTAAGGTAGCTACATACAAAATTTGAGAAGAATCCAATTAGCTGGTGTCAAGTTATGCTCCGGAAATGAAATGTTACGGACCGACAAGAGAAAGTTTCGATACTAGGTGGTGCCACCTGTAGACGCACATGCGCCAAACGCAATCCCAGGCGAGGTCTTATGGTATGGTAGCTGCATACCAAACTTGAGAGGAATCCAAGTAGCGGTTGTCAAGTTATGCTCCGGAAACGAAATGTATACGGACCGACAAGAGAAAGTTTTGACCCTAGGTGGCGCCACCTGTAGACGCACATGAGCCAAATGCAATCCCAAGCGAGGTCTCATGGTAAGGTAGCTACGTACAAAATTTGAGAAGAATCCAATTAACTGTTGTCAAGTTATGCTCCGGAAACGAAATGTTACGGACCGACATGAGAAACTTTTGACCCTAGGTGGCGCCACCTGTAGACGCACATGCGCCAAACGCAATACCAAGCGAGGTCTCATGATATGGTAGCTGCATACCAAATTTGAGAGGAATCGAAGCAGCGGTTGTCAAGTTATGCTCCGGAAATGAAATGTTAAGGACTGACAAGAGAAAGTTTTGACCCTAGGTGGCGCCACCTGTAGATGTACATGCGCCAAATGCAATCCCAAGCGAGGTCTCATGGTAAGGTAGCTACGTACAAAATTTGAGAAGAATCCAATTAACTGTTGTCAAGTTATGCTCCGGGAACGAAATGTTACGGACCGACATGAGAAACTTTTGACCCTAGGTGGCGCCACCTGTAGACGCACATGCGCCAAACGCAATACCAAGCGAGGTCTCATGATATGGTAGCTGCATACCAAATTTGAGAGGAATCGAAGCAGCGGTTGTCAAGTTATGCTCCGGAAATGAAATGTTAAGGACTGACAAGAGAAAGTTTTGACCCTAGGTGGCGCCACCTGTAGACGTACATGCGCCAAACGCAATCCCAAGCGAGGTCTCGTGGTATGGTAGCTGCATACCAAAATTGAGGCGAATCCAAGTAGCAGTTGTCAAGTTATGCTCCGGAAACGAAATGTTACGGACGGACGGACGTACAGACGGACGGACGTACGGACGGACGTACGGACGGACAAGCTGAAACCAGTATACGCCCCCTACACTACGTGTCGGGGGGTATAACAAGGTGGGAGTGGGGGGGGGAGGGGGGGTGCATGGTAAGATTCATAGTTTGCAGTTCAAAGCTGTGATAATATTACAATTTATTTATATAATATTCCTATAATATCCACATGTACACGAAACAAGAATGTGCATATCTCGAAATGTTCATCTTAAGGGAGTAGAGGACGATCATTTCCCTGCTCTTATGCATGTTATGGGGCTACAACATGGTCTTTTGTCAAATTTTTCAAAACAAGCTGAATTTCCTAACAAACATACCCAGACATCTCAAAATGGAATAAAAATCAACAAAAGACACAACAGAATCATTTATGCGTTTTACTGGTGGTTCGATATTGTGATGGAACCGACCAAAAAATTGGCATTTTAAATTCAGTGGTTGGAGGGTGCAAAGTGCTCCAGAGGTTGAAAATTATTCCTCTGGAATACCCCCAAATTCACTCTTATTCACTTTCAACCAAACGAAAACTTCCTGGAACTAGGACTGAAAAAGGCTCAGTTTATCTATTTTCCTGCCAATATTTTCTAAGAAAGTATGATGTCCCCCGTTTTTATTACATATTCAACAAGCACTATATGTGTTTAGTATTATATAGCAAAATGAGAAAAATTTGACCTAGGGAAGTTTGATTTATTGAGCATCAAAGGAAAAAAAATTCAAATTTAATCAGTGTTATGACTTTTAAGTGGTATACATGCATTTGGCTGCCATATTTATTTAACGAGTATGGTGATCGACCCCCTGTGTTTTCTTCATGGATCATCCCCTACACTGATGAAAAAATCCTGAAATTTAAAAAAAACTTTCAACCTCTAGAAATGAACGCCCTCCACTGCCTTAATGTAGTGGAAAACAAAAAGTATTTTGAAGTTCTTTCCGAGAATACTATACATATTTGATCAGTTTTGATGAATAATGTGTTTTAAGGATGAACTGTTGGCATTAATCTGACCAGCTGTTTTAAAGTACATGTCAACTCTAGAAGTAGAACACCTCCAACAGAATAAGACCCACTGTCTGGGAATATGGATTACCTAATACAGAAGCTTTGTCCCTGACAACTTCAGAAATATCAAGTTTAGGTCACAGGCCAACATAAATCCATAGGGGGATGAGAATTAGGTGTTAGCTTGAACACAGAAACACCTACAATGCCTTTATTGATAGGGTGTAATAGAGAGCTAGGAACAGTCCCCAGTCTGAACACTCCCCCATTCTCTGAGTTTTAACCTCCTAAACTGTCAGTGTAACACCATCTGACTGCACTGTGCATAAAACGTGAGGGATACGGACAAAACCCCAGTGGACAAAACACCAACGGACAAAACACCAGTGGACAAAACCCCAGTGGACAAAACCCCAACACAAAAATCCCCAGAACAGGAAAAGTGGACAAAACCCCAGGCAAAACACCAGTTCATTTTTTTAAATTTGTGTTTACTTCTAAATATGCTTTTAATTCCGAGTATTTTTTTCATTAATCCCCCATTATAATCGTTTTTTATAATATCAGACTATATTAGATAGATTTACTAGATTTAGATAGATTACTAGGCAGAAAGAAAACTAAATGTGAAATGTCACATTTTTGTGTGTAAATATTGACCATAACATGCAAATATTGACCTTAGTTTAATAAAAATATATAGATAAAATATCTTAATGTTGTTGTATGGCTGATATAATTTTTTCATACAAAAGTTAAAATTGGGGGTTTTGTCCGCTGGGGTTTTGTCCACTGGGGTTTTGTGTGCTGGGGTTTTGTCCTACATCCAAAACGTGACGCACATGCACATTCGGTCTGTAGGCCTATCAATTATGATTGACACAGTGAGTATCTGCATATGGGAGAGATTGGAAATGCATCCACTACATCTTGTAAAAGAATGAACAGTTATATATGCTAAATTATTACACAAGAACACACGGTATATGTACATCATCTTGTTTGGTCATAACATGCTGAGCCCTGCACTTTCAGTGTATACAAATCTCTGCAAAGGAGAAGCGAGGATATAGAAACAGAATTATACATCAAGTGTCCAATCAGAAAGGATCATCAGTTGGCAAAATTCCCCTTGTTTACCAGGCACAGATGTAAGGTGAAGGAAAGTAAGGTGCCAGACAAGTCGGTCATTATATTTCATTCACATCATCATCGTCGATGAACATTTTTCAAGATTATTTAAAAATACATTTTTTTTTCCGTTCAGTGTGTAGTGCAGAAATCAGGTTGTGAGGCTGTGTAATAATACAAAAGTAGGTGGCGGATGCTTAATTACTTTCTTTCACCTAACATGCTGGCTAAGAAGTCAGTCACACAGCATGTTGTCACATGATGTCAAGGTCACGTAAAACAAGATATATGATTGGTCAATATACACAGCTTGGCTGATTGGCTGAAATTTGCCGTTGCATTTCCCATGAACGCAATTTATTCCCATGTGTACCAGATACCACTAAAAATACCCCTGGTTTTATCCATGTCATGAATAAGGAGTCAATAAAGAAATGTTCTTGTGGCATTGAAATAAAGCACATTTAACACATACCATGTTAAAAATGTGAACTGATTTTGCTTTGAACACATCTTTCACCTCAGCAATTGCTGAATCCTGTGGTTATTTCCAAGGCATGGCTGTGGATATTCACCTCTGTGTGAACTTGCTGAAACTGGTTAATGCTATGATAAACTTTCCCCTTACAAAAAAATCTTATAGGATCCTATAAGATTCTGAAAAATCCTATAAGATTATTCGAAATCTTATAAGATTCTAAAAAATCCTATAAGATTCTGAAAAATCCTATAAGATTCTGAAAAATCCTATAAGATTCTGAGAAAATCTTATAAGATTCTAAGAAATCCTATAAGATTATAAAAATCCTATAAGATTCTGAAAAGTCTTATAAGATTCTAAAAAAAATCCTATAAGATTCTAAAAAATCCTACTGGATTTAATAGGATAGAAATATAATAATCCTATTGGATTTAATATGACACTCCATAGGATCAATTGTATTAATGATATTAAGAAGAGTGGAAATTGATCCCGCTCAAGTATTTTAGTGAATTATTTCACACAAATTAAGTGCATTTCACCGAAGTAATTGAATGTAATTTCACTCAAACATTATTTTGCCCACCACTTCAGCGATTTATTGACTTAATAAGCAAAATCCACCCAACTTGATACTGGACTGGACAATTTTCACTCTTCTTGGGAAAAAATAATTTAATGTTTTTAGAGAGTGATGTTTATGCGGTCTTGAGCCAAGACAAATATATCTAAAATGCGTTTTTGCTTAATCAGGACAGATCTGTGAATAACCACAACACAAGTAGTATTTTGGACCCTATATGATCCAGATCTTATAGGATTTGCAATTTTATATGATCATATACGATTCAATATCAGTTCACAACACCCAAGTAATGTTCTCCATATTTGGCTGCTCGCAATTGGAGAGAGAGATTTTGTACCACAAATCTCCAATCTGCTGCTCATGAGGCATCAAATATCAATTTTGGTAGTTTCATATGAAATTCATCTTAAATTTTAACTTGAATGTAATACAAACTCATGATTAATATTTTCAATGGCTATACTATATTACAATTGAATTGAAGGATTAATTTTATTTTCATATTGTGTGAATATTCTATCGTTATGCTGATATTTGACTGTGAAGTATTTTGAAATGTCACTTAGGAAATGCTAATAAAAATTGACAAAAAACCTAATTGCCATCCATCATAGTTCGATATCCAAGCAAATGCAAGGTCACTGAAAACTAAATTTAAATATTCTAACTCAAATCGAATTCACTATTAATCTTCATCTGAAATTTATTAAAATTGGAATAATTCTATGAAGTTTTGAATATTTGATAGTTTGGAATTAAAGTTTTATTTAAAATTGAATTAGGGATGTCCGTAATTAACTCTTCGAATAATGTGTGTTGCTGCATTCATAATTGTGTAATATGAGGAATATAGGTCGGTGTGCATTGTTTAGCTGTTGACACTGTTAAAAAGACGGACCCATGCTCCATTTGATAACCTAGAAAACAAAGGGAATAGCCCAGGTTTTGAATCCTATTCACAAAAATATTACATAAATAGTATTTAACTTTTTCCTATATTCTAACTATTTGGAGACAATCACAATGTCTTTCAAAATTTATCAAATTGGATGAATGTTGCTGCACAAAATTCTCAGCTAGAAGACTTTTAAAGGAAATCCCTGTCGCTTAATCTAACTCAAACTGGCAAAAACTGCTGCCAAGAAAAAATCACCAGCAGACATCACTTAAACCTTGATTGTCATCATTTCATTATGAAATATGTTTTGTTATCATTCAAATCCTTGAAGATTCTCATGAATGAATAAACTTCTGATCAGTTCAAATGGTTTCCCAATCTAAATGGTATTTACAAAATCTCTCTACTTCAAATAGAGGGGAGATAACTCTGCTTGTTCACACTAGGTGGCGCTGCACAGAGACAAGAAAGATTTTTTTGCAGTTATTTTATTAATAGCTGACTGATTTGAGGGCAGTAAAAGTGATATTTCCGATTATATATGGCTGATGGAACGGACTCAGATTGATGGTAAGTACCTTTTGCAAATTGTAGGCTAAATTAGCATTCTAAAGTCTCCATTTGTTAAGTCTGGAATATGTTGGACTAGTTTAAAATATATTTTAGTTATATAAGTAACTTTTTCAGGTTTGTATATTACACTGTAAATACAACAACCAAAACATTATACTGCCTTGGAAAGATTTATTTATCTCACCGATTTATGAAAGAAAGGGCTTGTTGGTTGATTTTCTCCTTTTCTCTAATCTCATGGGTAGGATAGTTAGGCATGTACTTTTATTAAGCCCAGTGTAATTAACCTTAGATATAAAATGCTGTCTAACATATATTTCAGCTGAACAGACATGTATATTTTGCTAATTAAAATAACCGGTCAACCTCACAAGAATAGACCAGTTTGTCTTAGTGATCCATTGTGTAAGGGATTAACCATGCTGGGTGACTCTTTGCACAGTTCAATGTGAGAAACCCAGAAGGGGGTGTTTTTACAATCTCATTGTGTCATTTCCTGTATTGGTATACCTTCTACCTTCAATAGTCAAGCCATTTCAGATGTTTACATGACAAAATTGGCATAACATATGAATGAATTGATAACAGTTGATTTGTGATTCTTTCAAGTCCTGGCTTTTATTTCATACTGTCGGTTTCACAGTCTGAGCTTCCTGTCCTGTCAAATTGCTACTCTCCTCACCCCACCATAATGAAGAGTTTATCAATGATGTTTTTATTATGACGTTCACAGCTTCACTGTGGACTCTGGCGAAGGAATACAAATACACTTACAACACAGCTTTGCCCAGTTCTGGGTAGTGTGTACTATTCCTGACAACCCGAACTTTGGATGCTTTAATTTGTCGAGCTAAGGGCTGATCTATATGATGCTACAAATCGTGGTTAGTATCGTCCATTAATTGTTCACTCCATTCAACACTCCATCGTATTCCTCTTACATATCAATATAAATGTAAATTGGTATTGTTGCCTAAACTTTAATACGTGTTGTACCCCATTTATGTACTTTTCAATTGTGATGGTGGGGGGGGGGGGGGTTATCATGTACTGTACATTCTTTCATACACATTATCTGAACGAAGTCAAATGTCATTTATTAGAATTTCCAGGTTGTTTGGTTACGCATTGCATTGCATTTTCACATTGCTTATTTCAATATTTAAAGTTAGTACACAATTGATTTGAAAATTGTTGAGTTTATTTTCGAAATAAATCGCGATATGATATGGTAATAATTGTTTTCCCCACAGGAGATCAGAGAGCCTACAAAGAAGATGAGCAAGACAGTTTGTGATGCCCGGAAGAATGAGCCAAACAACATCCTCGAGAAGTTAAAAAAGCAGCGACAAGGAAACCTTCCAGTGGCACCTGTTTATGTCAGATGATGTAAGTATAAATTCAACTATCATGACTATTCAGCTAAATCCCTAGGCGATTATCAAATAATTAATTATTTTGACCATTGAGAAGATTTCTCATTAATCGTCTCATCTATATTTACTGGTAAGATTTTAAATTTGTATTTTTGCAAGTTTGCTAACCATTAAAATGCATATTAAATGACACTGACTTTTAATGGGTAACAGGCGATCACTTGTAAATAATCATTTAATGTAATTAATCTTAGTAAATAATAATTCAATGAGATTTGATCCTTTGTCAACATGATTCTGCAATTTATGACTATTAACATTCTGACTGAATATTATCAATCCAATTGTCAGTACACATTTTGTATCTTTTGTTTCATCCGAGAAAGATGACCATGGACCTAATGAGTGCATTGTTCATGAGGAATGAAATGGCCTCCCATACTTTGACAGGGATGAAACCCAATGTGACAAGAGAGGTAGAGGCTAAGCCTGCAATTGACCAAGAAAATATCAAGCCATCCAAGGTAAAAACTTTTCTTCATAAATATTCCAAACATCTGATAATTAATCCCAAGTTCAATGACCATGTTTTTGATAGCTTATATTTTGAAATGTTGTGATTGAATATATTGAAATTCAGTGGCTAACTGCAAATTATTTCATTCTCTTACAGACTACTGCCTGAAGAAATTCCCAAGTTCCGTGAAAGTCATTCGGGAAGCAATGAAGTCGAAACTCAATGGCGAGCAGAAATTGTACGGAAAACTGATGGAGAGATTATGATGCCCTCATATGTTCCTGTGTACATAATAAAGAAATATTTATTATATGTATTTGTTTGTTCTTCTTTCTATGCATTAGTTATTTACCAGATTATCTTTAACATAGCTGTGCTACATCCAAAACAAGCAATGTTTATGCTAATACATTTTCTGATGTATTTACTATTTTACAGCACAGGGGCATTTTGTATTTCATGGAGTTACTATAAAAGATGACCTATATCACTCATCCAAATATTCCTATAGAAACTTTATATCCTGAAGATTTCTAAGAATCCATTCCATAACTAAATTTTTTAGGATCCTATTAAAAAATCCTATAAGATTTTTATCCTATTAAAAAATCCTATAGGATTTCAATCTTATAGGATTTTAATCTTATAGGATCCTGATTTCTAGGATCCTATTAAAAAATCCTTAGGATTTCAATCTTATAGGATTTCAATCTTATAGGATTTTAATCTTATAGGATCCTATTAAAAAATCTTATAGGATTTTGGGCCAAAATCTTATAGGATCCTATACGATTTTATCTTATAGGATCCTATAAGATTTTTTTGTAAGGGTCAGACTATATGGGGTTATGAGGCGGGGTTATGAGGCAGGGTTATGCTTAGTTGTGGAGCTCGTGGATGTGTATGGCACTGCAAGTTGCAAGTGTGTCCTTATATAAATCATTTTGAGCTAAATACAAAATAAACAAGCGTTCTGAGAACCCCAACATCTCGCCTTGCGGGGTCATCCGCCGAAGGTGCAGCAGTATTGAAAGCATACATGTAGAGCAAACAATAAGGTCTGGAATAGGTGATGTGGTACAGACAATAATGTCTGGAATAGATTATCTGGGACAGACAATAACATCAGCACCATGTGGGATTACTGGCATGTAAGTTAATCCCATGTAGGATGGATAGGTCAGTGCCGTCAGATTACTGGTGCATAGAGCAGTCCAGTGTGAGATTACTGCTGGATAGGTCAGTCCCATATGAGATTACTGCTGGATAGGCCAGTCCTGTGTAGGATTACTGCTGGGTGGACCAGTCCCGTGTGTTATTACTGATGGATAGATCAGTTCCCTGTGGGATAACTGCTGGATAGTCCAGTCCCAAGTGGGATTACTGCTGGATAGGCAAGTCCTGTCTGGGATTACTGCTGGATAGATGAGTCTCGTATGGGATTAATGCTGGATAGGACAGTCCCGTGTGGGATTACTGCTGCATAGGCAGTCCAGTGTGGGATTACTGCTGCATACGGCAATCCTGTGTGGGATTATGGCTGGGGAGGCCAGTCCCATGTGGGATTACTGCTGGATAGGCTAAACCTGTGTGGGATTACAGCGGGATAGGTCAGTCCCATGTAGAATTATGGCTGGATAGGTCAGTGCCATGTGGGATTACTGCTGCATATTGCAGTCCAGTGTCATATTACTTCTGGATAGGTCAGTCCCATGTGAGATTACTGCTGCATAGGCCAGTCCTGTGTGAAATTACTGCTGGATAGGCCAGTCCCATGTGGGATTACTGCTGGATAGGCCAGTCCGGTCTGGGATTACTGCTGGATAGGTCAGTCCCATGTGGTATTACTGCTGGATAGGCCAGTGCCATTTGGTATTACTGCTGGATAGGTCAATCCTGTGTGAGATTACTGCTGGATAGGCCAATCCCAAATGGGATTACTGCTGGATAGGCCAGTTCGATCTGGGATTACTGCTGCATAGTCGAGTTCCATATGGGATTACTGCTGGATAGATCAGTTCCGTGTGACATTACTGCTGGATAGGCCAATGCCATTTGGGAATACAGCTGGATAGATCAGTCCCGTGTGGGATTACTGCGGGAGAGCTGTGACCTAGGAAAACATGAAATATGTCCACCAAGTTTTATAATCATCCCACGAAAGGTTCAACAAACTTTCCATGTACAGATCTACATGTAAATTTTTGCCCAATAAAAACCTTATCAATGGAAAGGTACAAAGTCTAAAATGCAATAATTAGGACAAGAATTCATATTTAATGTCATATTTCTTAAATAGCACATGCACATCGTCGAATCACATTGAACTTGGGTAGCAAGTGTCAAACTTATCCAATGAAAGCTGACAGCTTCAGAAAACTTTCCATGTACAGGTGTACATCTATATACATGTACATTATTATTGGCAGATTACTTAGACAAAACCCTCAAAATATGAACAAAAATTAATATTTCATCTCCTAAATAGCACAGGTACATCTTCTCATCATAAGAAACATGTGTACCAAGTTTCATAAACATTCAATGACAGCTGACAACTGTAGCAAACTGTGGTGTCCAGATGTACATGTGCACTTCAGCTAAACGGAAAACTCCATCATTTGCCATAATTTGGAGAAATATTAATATTTCATCTCAAAAATAGCACAGGTACATTCACTAATCATAAGAAACATGTGTACCAAGTTTTATAATCATCCAATGAGAGCTGACAACTGCAGCAAACTTACCATGTACATGTAAATATTAAACATTTATAAATAATGTTGGTGTTTGTTACCAAATCAAACCTGTTATCACTAAATGCCAATAATCCTCCATTTGGAGATCTCCTGCAAACAAAATTATCTCCCTTGATCGCTGCGTCGATCGTCCGCCAGGAGGCGTGCACTCCGCGCATGTCCATCACTCTTTTTCCCATGTTGAGCAAGACCTGTTTTGAGTCAAGGCCGAGCAAAGAGGGGAGGATGGGTTGGGCAAATCAACGTTGATAACAGGTTTGATTTGGTAACAAACACCAACATTATTTATAAATGTTTAATGTTTGTGTCCCAAATCTTCACCTGTTATCACTAAATGCCAGACTCCCAACAGAGGAGGTTGGGTAGCCGGCCTTGTGACTTGCTTTTGGATTAAGCGGAGCACGCCTTGTTCTGATTTTGTAAATCTAATATGCCCAGTAATATCCTGATAATTCCCGTGTCGTATAGAGGCGTAGGGAGTTCGAGGTATTACAAGTAATGCGGCGAGAGGTGGACTCTGTTCCTACCCTTTGCTCGCATACTTGGCTAGATAATCAGATGCCATCGTGATGCCTTGAAGTTCCCTCGTCTCCGGCATGGTCTGTCCTCTATACTTGTGGAATTGTCGGGATCTTGCTTGCTTGATCGGTGCCCCCCCCTTTTTTGATAGGAGTGGTAGACTATACCCTGGGCTGTAGCTACAGGTCCAGTGTAGTCATCCTATCTGTCTGTACAGACATGTCTGAAGATAGCAATCAGCATGAGTTGAATTGATCGTCCAAGCGCAGGTGTCAACAGTATCGTTCAACGATAAGTTTTCCCCAAAGTGGCCCGGACGTCACACTGGCTCTAATCTTGTGAGACGATGTCTCCATAAAGGAGAAGGAGCGTTGATGGCGAGTTGGTTAAACCATTCGGCAGTCTTCTTCAACCCAGACGGTGATCATGGACTAGTGATGTCCGCTGATGGGTCTGTAGAAGTGATGAGAGAGGAAGACAGCTGGAACCTCTTGTCGGCTCTATAAAGAGTGCTCCAGGCCTCTGACTGGATATAAAAATCTCTTCTCTTGCAGCGGGTACACGAAATCTGTTAGCGCTGGAATCTGGTACCGTCTTTGGACGTCTGGTCCCTGGCGTGTGGAATCGTTCTAAATGACGAAATCCGGGATGGGATGAAAGGCTCTGGTTGATCAGTCTGTCATCCCTGTCAAGGGACTAGGTTCTACTGCGCAATGCTCTGATTGCGTAGTGAAGACTGTCATGGAGCTGTCTTGCAGGACAGGATCCTGACTGTAGTTGGTAGAAGTGATTCGAATGGCAGGCGTAAGAATGCCCTAGTACCACATCCAGGTCTCCTTGGGTGGTAATTGATGTGTTCGGCGAGACTGTAAGGTGAAGACCATGGAAAGCTGAAATGCTGGAATGTAGTCGGTTCCGTGGGTGAACTTGACAATTCTGGATGATGCTGAGTGATACCCCTGTGTACTGCTTGACTGAGATTCCCTGCCCTGATACAGATGCAGAAGGAAAAACCAGCTGTTGCTGGAAGAGAAATAGTGTTGGCCACAGGTCCTCTACTATAGTAGTTTCTCTGGGCTTGATGCGACTGTACAGTAAATAGTAGGTTGCTGCTGTCCTTGTCTGTACAATTGGTCCTGGAGAAAAACCCTGGTCTGCAAGGAAATTCTGGACCGTAGCAGACGTGGGGGTTCGGCCGTTGCGGGTTCCGGTGCCCCCGTGGAAAAGTGATCTTCCGGTTGTAGTACCTTGTAGGACTTGGAGAAAGCTGTCGGCGGGAACCCTGAAGTGATGTGAAACACATGGTGTTGTGACATGGTATTGCTGATACCGTGCTGCTAGGACCAGTGTTGATGTTTCTAGAAGACAGTGACTGGAATCTTGCTCCCCCCCAAACTTGACGCAACTGACGACCGTACTGAACGTTCGTAATCAATGCTGATGTGATGTACAACCGCAACCTCCAAGGGGGACCGCCTTCTAGCGTAGATATCCCTAAGGAAGATGATGCGTTGCTTGTCTGTCGTGGTATCCATGTGATGTGTCGGCTATCTGTTGCCGGACTAATGGCCCCCTCTAAGCTATGAAATCCGCATCGGTGAATGTGAAGTTCTATGTGCTTGGTTGAAACTGACTCAGGCATCGCCACTCTGGAAGGGGGTGAAGATGTTCTGGGACGAGCATCCTTAGATTGCTTGTTCTTGCGCTCAGGATCAGTTGTAGTTGAGAAACTGTAATGAGGAGTACCTGGAGCTAGCCAAAACTGTGCTAGGTCCCGGGTGAGTAGTAGACTGTAGTTCCATCCAACGGGCCTCTGTGTCATGGTGTTGATGGTCTGGTTCTCGGTGCAGGTTCCATATGTCGGAAACCTGTTGCCGCTTGAATGTAGCCGTACTACATAATCCGTGGGGTCCCTGGAAATATCCCTGGACCGCCATGATCATCGAGGCGAAACTGGACAAAGGCCTCTGGAGACGTCGAGAAAGTGACGACAATCGGGAGTCGAAGTCCAACTCCTGTAGAGTCGAATATGTTCAGTAAGTGTCCGGCCCCGTCGTCTGGTCCGGTCTCTACTGTCATCCCGATGAATGCTGGAGTCCCAGGTTCTGTTCTGGAGTCCTAATTCGCCTTCCGGATTTAAGATGACTTTATCCTCGTGTCCTCTTCCAGTGTCCGGGTCCGTGTTGACTTGGCCTTGGAAGAGACCTCAATGTGAAACTAGGCTTGCCCACTGTAGACTGGATGTCTCATCCCAAAGAAAAACGGGTTAAGTCAAACCGACTAGCCGTTTCTCCCGAAATAGATTCCCCTGATCATGACGTCGGGTGTAGGTGGAGTCCTAGATTATCCGATGAGGAGTAGGATCCGGCTCTAGAAGACTGAGGATGATCGTCAGATGAAGTGTCGGGACTTGGAGTAGACCTCACGTAAGGACTGACTTCTTCGACGCTGATCTTCTATATCATCAGGGTCGACCGTTCTGCAATCAGGTGAGTGAAGACTCGAGGCTTGGGAAGGATGAAAGGATGACTAGTGGTTTGAAGGTGAAGCTTGAGAACCATCAATTCTGAATGACGAGGTTGACCTCTGTCCCGGTCGGGAGATTCCCTCTTTGCCTTGGAACTGTCCTTCCTTGTAAGGGCGAACACCACTCTGAGCATCTAGCTTGGGTTGTCCGAGTTCTGACCGGAAAGACCCTCCGTGGCGACCTCCTCTGTTAGAGTCGATAAGGCGCTGAAGAATTCCATCTTGGCCCGTGAAAAGGTCAATGATCCCGCTTATGCTTCACGTCTGGATCCTGAATCACCTTGGAAATAGCCGTCAGGAACCAATCAGATTATGATGTAATTCTGTGTTGTGTCAGCATCATATCTTCCACAGCACAGGCTTGCCTCTGTTGAAGTACCCCCGCTGGTGTGGTGTCCTCGTGAAGTTCAACAGTCTGTCAAGATCCGGTTCAGACTTCGGGCCCTGAACGGTGGATTGTCTCCGTGAAGAGTGTAAGCCCTGTAAGGACCGGGCTCCTGGAGAGATGACGAAATCTCCGATTGTCGATCCAGTGCGTCGTATAGGTTGGCTGATGCTGGAGATGGTGCGCAGGTTGGCGCAGCTTCCCCCTCAGAAGGTTTGTTAAAACCGTAAAGAGGTGTCGTAGTAAGTTTTCTCTGTTCCCGGCGAGGTCATCAGGCTGCTTGTCATCGCCGACCACCGGTCTGGGCATCTCTGGAGTCAACGTATGTACCGCCGCTATCCTGACTTTGAAGGGTAGCATGTCTTATTCTTCTACCTCCGCCCGACGTAGGAGGTGAATTCGTATGAGATGAGGATGCCGATGAAGTGGAACGTCGTGCTCCGTTATCCTGACTCTGAAGGGTAGCATATCTTATTCTTCTACCTCCGTCCGACGTAGGAGGTGAATCCGTATGAGATGAGGATGCCGAGGAAGTGGAACGTCGTGCGTGATCCTCATATCGTGTGATCTCACGGGTCTCCGATGAAGGAACTCTACCCTGGTAAGGGGCTGTGCAGCCTGGGGATGACTGTGTTTCTTGACCAGGCTTGCCTTGGAAGGTACCCCTGGAGCAGAAGTCTGTTCCTTGGGGGCAGGTCCAGAATGGTGATCTACGAGTCCTGTTCATCTCTGGACTTCCGTTTTATGCCGATGCACGGGCTACGGTGATAGTGGGTAGACGTCCGCTCCTCGTCATCAATGCTTGTTGACGAGAAAAAAAAAAAACCGGTGAACAGCTTCTCCCTCGTCTGTTGTAAGGTCGCTCCGGGGTATGGTCCCTATGGTACCGACTGGACCGGTAGGCTGGACTAGGTGAAGGGGTCCGACGTCTAGGACGGTCCCTCTCTCGATGATGACGTACAGGATAGGAATCTCGGCGTTGTAATGGTGTGCGACTTCGTTTACGAAATTTGCTTGCCGTAGTACCGAGGTGTGGCTCCGTTGTACGGGTCCAAGCTGGAGTAGAGGCCGGCTCACGGCGTTCTGGCTGAGTCCGTTCCTCATAAGTCCGTGACTCCTTGGATGTGGAGTCTCGGTGATCTGTATAAGTCCGTTCTGCTTGAGTCCGTGACTTCTCAGATGTAGACTCTCGGCGTGCTGGATAGGTCCCTGTGGTACCAAGCTCCGTGATACGGCTCCAGGTGCGTGGTTTCCTCCCGCGGTGCTCCGGTATCGGAGTCACGGTGGTCTGGATAGGTCCGTGAGGTATCAAGTTCCGTAATACGGCGACCTGGATAGGGCCGTGATCTCTGGATAGGGCCG
>JAVTVY010048265.1:0-23711 GCA_036873755.1 Hanleya hanleyi | reverse complement strand
AGTATTCCCGGTTTCGAACGTGAGTACTGTCATGTTTGTACGTTTGGTATTATTGTTGTACAGAACGATATTCAAGTGATCACATTACATGTATATCTCTGTAACGTCGATGAAGTGTAATCATATGTAGGTCATAGGCTAAATGGCGCGAAATAGATATATCTGCGTTAGGCAGATTGTTTCTCTGCATAAGTTATATGAGCACCGATCCGCAGTGTAAGATTATATTTCTTGTAATATCTTTTGTACCAAGGAATGGATTATATTATTATTCAAATCCTTTATTAATTAGATTACATTCAGTAAATGTTTCCAAGTCTAGGGATCAGATTAATTATTTGATTGTACTATTTTAGGTGACCTATTGAGTTACCAGTCTGTGGCTTGTCTGTATACACCATAGAATTAGAGTGTTCAACAGGTCCGTACCATGGTGTATTTGGCGATATCAACAATGATATCAGATAATGAGATTAATATGTTGAATGATTTTATTAAGAATATCTAATACGGAGTAATATAATTAATGATAATCAGCTCCGATCAGATTATTTGATTCCTAAATGATGCATTATGATAAGCATAATACATTGCCTGGTTTGTAAAGTATTAAACTACTATATTCCTATGCAAGTTGATTATAACGAATTTTGTATAAGTTTAGGGAACGGTTTCATGTGTCATATATATGCGAATATGTATTACTCGCATATGCTCAAATTGTGTTATACATTATCTATGAATGTAAGTGTACTCATTCATGCCCTTTTGTTCATTGGCAGGACATTGGCAGTCGCTGCCCCTTTTCCCTTTTTCTCGCTTCACCCCTTTTAGTTCATTCCATGAGAGACATGGTGAATAAACTGTTATTAATTAATTACACCAAGAACCGGCTTGTCTTCATTGACTGGGTTACATTTTGGCGTCGCCGGTAGGATCGGTCTCTGAAGGGTGAAATAACTGATCTATAAAAAGGGGTAGCGATCTGTGAGAAACGACGACAGATGACACTGCATCTTGGAGAGCCTGAAGAAATGGCACTAAGCTAATGGTGCATTCTGATTCAAGTGTGAAGTACGGTACGCTGTTTCCGTTCAGAGAAGAAATTTGGGAAAACGCGCTGTTGAGTCCAAGTCATCAAATTGGAACTGAGAAACTGCACATGTATGTACTAACTGTCAGGCCAGTCAACATTGTGGAGTGTGTGAAAAACTGTGGAAATTCATTCATTGACACAGGATGTGCAAGCCTGAAGCTTATGAAAGCACAAGAGAGTAACAACTGTCTACCGAACAACCAAGCAGCTGATTCAGAACTGAAATTTTTCAAAACTCCTATAAATTTCATGATAGACTAAGAATGGGAGTGATACAGTAATGATCCCTGTCCATTGGGTATATGGTATACTGCTTGAGCATGTCATTTTGTTGCTCGACTTTTCTAATGTGTGTAATTTGTCAAAATTATGCAGTACATGTGTTCGAGCTAATTAATGAAATTTATATATCAGAGATCAGACTAGGCTGTCAGTGTTCCTGAAAACTAAATGTGTGTCTATATGGTAAATTGCATTCAATATTACGCTACTGATCGGTTTTCACTGAAAGTTGGTAAGTCAGTGTTGCATACGAAAATTGTGTATTGTGATGGGTCTCTGCAGCTGAGAAGTCATTGTGCCCCAGGTTATTTTGCCATATATATTTAAAGTACAGCAATTTGCTCATTTGAACTGGTAAGTCAGTCTGCATGCTGTATTCGGAAATTACATGTATGAAATATTCCATCCAACTGATTTAATATGTATGGAAGGGCTTTCTGACCCGAAATCCCTTTCTCATCCAAATTCCCTTGTTGACCCAAATCCCCTTCCTGACCCAAAGTCCCTTTCTGACCCAAATTCCCTTATTGACCCAAATCCCCTTCCTGACCCGAAATCCCTTTCTCATCCAAATTCCCTTATTGACCCAAATCCCCTTCCTGACCCAAAGTCCCTTTCTGACCCAAATTCCCTTATTGACCCAAATCCCCTTCCTGACCCAAAGTCCCTTTCTGACCCAAATTTCCTTATCGACCCAAATCTCCTTTCTGACCCAAAGTCCCTTTCTGACCCAAATTACCTTTTTGACCCAACTCCCATGTATTGTATATAGAGCTGAAGTGAAAGAGTGCATGCTGTATTCAAGTATCTGTGATTGTTCATTTGGAGGTACTGTTCATGCAAGCGCACATGTGCTGGGAAAGATAGTTCTAGTCCCTCTGTGTCCGGCTCTGGTTTCCGGTGGGGGTAGTAATTTTTGGTGCCCAGTTCTCACTTCCCTTCCCTGCGCTGATCGTTCTGGCTGCCCACTGACGACATACCTGTCGCGATCGGTCATTTTGCTGTGTGGAGGATCAATATATCGCGGTCGTAGTATTTGGGAGCAGACATGGCTGATGATGAAGCCAACCTGGGTGGAGGAGCCCACCCTGCGCTGCAACAGGCTGATGCTGCAGCTGGGCTTGCTCAGCTGCAGCAGACTATAGAGCAACTCCAACTGGAAGTCCAGCGTAACAAAAATGCCCGCCAATATGTGTACGTGCCGAGGGAACGGAAGTTGGATCCATTCTCAGGTTCCCCAGTCGAAGCTAAAGATTGGGTTGTGGAGGAGTTTGTTGAGGAAATCAAAAGAATCCTTGCGGCAAGGAACTGCCCGAGAGAGGAAAAGATTGATTTCATTATGTGTCACCTTTCAGGAGCGGCTAAGGCTGAGGTGAAGGTGCGTCCTGAAGAGGTGAGGGAGAACCCTGATAGAATTTTAGAAGTTCTAGTGGAAACCTTTGGCGAGAAGCGATCTGTTCCACAGCTGCTAGCACAATTTTATGGTCGTCGTCAGACAGAAGGTGAGACTCTTCGCTCATTTTCACATGAGCTCACACGTTTAATGGATCAGGTCCTTCGTACAAAATGTGGATGTTGTACCCGATCGTGACTTGGCCCTACGGGATCAGTTTGCGGATGCAGTCAAGGATCCCCAGTTGCGCAGAGATTTGCGGCGTCTGATCAGGGAATGCCCAACTACGACCTTTCTAAACATCCGTGACGAAGCTATGCGGTATGTAGAAGAAGAGGAGGGACCAAAACGAGTGGCACGTAGGCCAGTGATAAGTCACAAAATCATTGAGGAACACAGTTTATCCAGTACTTTTGATTCTTCTGCAGGTAAAGAAGAATCTGCAACCAATAAGACACCCGACCGATTCTTGGAGATAATGGATAAGCAAACTAAAGCAGTCCAAGACTTGGCTTTGGAAATAAAGGAAATGAAGTCCGGCAATGCATCAAGGCAATTTCAAGGACCCACTCGTCATAGAAGAGAACCAGAAAATGACGCGGATGGTCGGCCTATCTGTTTTAAATGTGACGCCCCGGGACACATAGCGAGGCAATGCCCGAAAAGAGCTGGGAAGCACCCGACCCCCCTGTTGTCGTTAAACTCCAACCCCCTGCCACAATGAGCCAGGTGGTAGGAGGGGAAGTTGCAGGCTCTAAACCTCAAGATGACTACAGTTCACGAGAAAACATATATAACAAGGTGGTTGGAGACAGTGTTGTTACCCAGGTACTGATGGCGGGAGTGGAGGTGTCATGTCTCCTGGATACCGGATCACAAGTTACTACTATCACTGAAAGTTTTTTCCATAAGTATTTGCAGGACAAGGTCAGCCCACTTATTCCTACGACTGAATGGCTGAAGCTGGCGGCTGCGAATGACTCAGAGATTCCCTACCTTGGTTACATTGAGCTGGAGATTACAGCTCTAGGTAAGTCTTTGCCATGCACTGGAGTCCTTGTTGTCAAGGACCCCACTGATCCGTTGGGTCGTCTCCGGAAAGAGAAGATGCCTGGACTGTTGGGAATGAATGTCATCCGTGAATGTCTCCATGTGGTGAAAGGTGCCGATGGTGAATCATCTCTACAGGAAATTCCAGAGGAATGGAACAAAGTTTTTGGTGTGGTACTCCAACAACAACGACAAGATGTGCAGTTACTTGATATTGCTAAGGTGGCAGGGAAGCGTCCCGTACAAATTGACTGGGTTACACACAGAATCAAGAGAAGGGCTCGACCTTCGGAATATTATTCTCCACTTGTCGAAGCCGAACTTTGTAATCATCTGGCTTGTGGTAGAGTAGACTTGACTACAACCATTTTCGCCTATATAGAGTTGTAGGGCAAAATATAATGTCCCACATGGACTCTCTGTAGTTTCCGTCAAATTCAGGAAAGGTGGATATATATCTTTCTGTGGGTCACTTTATAGGCAATATCCTAAGCAAGAAGATTGTGTTTGGTGAAAGGAAAGGAACGGCTTTGGCAATGTAAATTGTTTAGTAATTATTCAATGTAGCACGCTTTGGGTTAAAAAAATATGAGAAACTGAAGACAGAAAGTTATTAGCGAGAATATGTGAAAACTCGGTTTCACAAACAGCTTCACTGGTATTGTGAAATTTAGTTTCAGAATTCGAAATAATAAAATATACCCAAAGTTATAATTTCCTAACTGGACAGTTTCCAGATATTATATAATGCGTCTTGATGCGTTTATATATTGCAATTTGATTGAGTACAGACTGATACCGTTTCCAAAACCTATCGCTCTGGAACGTGGAACCTTAAATGAATGAACAAATGCATTCTCGTATAGTATTACAATAATCACATGCCGCATTTTTCAATGTTCGCTGAAAACCTATATATCGTCTCTTGAACAACAACCCAGATTTGCACTCTAATTAGACCCGTGGATGTTTATCTGTGGTGATGTGTACACTGCTGCAACTAGTACACGATCCAGTCTGGCGTGAAATTCCATATATCAATGAGTATCTCATATGAGAGTCACGCTGTGTTTGTTTAGACGATCGACCAACTTTGATCGTCTGGACATCGCTTTATGTCCAGCTCTCTGGAGATAAGGAAATGCATATGCGTAGTGCACCTATGATTGGGGATTTGATACACGTCGGGTGAACAATTAGAACTGAAGGAAATATTTACTTGATAAGGGTTGTCCAGCGAGTTCATAGCGATTCCATATAGCTTTGAAGCTTTAGAGGGTATTAGTTTTCTTGATTTTATGGGCACCATAATCGAACATCGGTAGGCAGTCGCCGTTCTGAATTAATCTAAGTACCCGCAGGTATGTAATAGTGACGCCGTGAGTGACAGGAAATTGTATGAGCCCAAAGGTTGACATTTTGAATCTAATTATATCTGAAGGACTAGAAGGGATTTGCAGATTATACACAGCCTCCATATCTCAGAAACGATTTTATTGGAGCTGCTAGTCCCAGCATAGAATGAATCCATTGAAAGATAAAAAGCAATATCTTACCCATTCAATCGAGTTCATATCGTCGCTACGCCATTCGATCCTGAAAAGTACTAAAAGTAACTTTGGCCTAGTGATCCTAAACCTTCGTCATCGTGACTGACTAGCATCACTTTGAAGCTTGAGAATCGTCAGTCAAGCACTCCAAATGAAAAATTTCTTTATGCACACCCGATTTCTCTACTAGTACCAAATTTCTGCGAAGATATGACTCAAACAGCTTACTCAAACGCCAACAGTTTCTCAAAGAAAGAGATATTTCCTTTCCTACCACTCATACCGATATACCAAAATTGTACTGGACTCCAGAATTATAGCTGGATCCAGATGTTAACAAGAGGACTGCAAGCAGTAAAATCATTTCGGGGGTATTATTTTGCTGTCATTTCAAGAAATGAGGATGTCGAATGCATGTGGATACTTGAAAACTCTAGAATACAAGCGTTTAGTCCGTCATTCATAATCCAGCCGTCGTCCATTAATATCCGCGTCCATAATCCAAAGACCTATTCCATATCCATATAACAGTATCAGCACCAAATTCAGAAAGACAATCATACTATACATAAACGTAGGCTAGTTTCCTGCAAGAGAGAAGCGGTCAACAGTTTTCAATGATGCCGAAAAGACATCATGATGTTCCAAAAATATAAAATCCGTATCGCTGATCAGTATTCTTAATCCATAATAATTGTTGTAAAGTCGTTATCTTTAGAGCGAACTATCGTATCTTATCAAAGAACTAAGCAGGAAAGAATAAATACAGAATAGTTATGTATCTACTTGGGATTTCTCGACTATCTATATTACTATTTCTTATCAGGACCTCATTGAACGCCTTAGTTCATTACTAATATCGGTGTTCAATAAAACTGGTCATCGGTATATATCGGTTTATCAGAAGCCATATCGCTTTCTTCAGTTCTACTGGACGTAAAAGGTATCATTCTTGGGATCTCATTATCAATATCTATGTGAAATTCGGCAATCCCATATACCAACAGCGTCTTTGTATCGCAATGGGTACAAGGTGTGCACCAGTTTGGCACACCTATATCTGTTCTCGTATGAATACAACTATATGCAGAAATTGTCAAAATATAACCATTTCATAGCCCGTTACTTCTCATTCACCAAACTCTATATAGACGATCTCTTAGCAATGGATAATCCCTACATTAGCGCCGCCGTGAAGGATATTTATCCGCCCTTCACTGGTTTTGAAGGAAACCACTGAAGCCCAGATAGGACATCACATCCGGATCTATACCTATATAAGATTGATCAGAGCTTTCTCTCTTCGACACGTGGGCCGATGTATGAAGTAATAGGACCTTAATGAATTTGTCCTCTCTTTTTTATCACGTATTCTTTCTATCCCACTCTTCCGAGAATATCTCATCATATCCCTTAGCTAAGTTCCATGAAACTCTGATTTGAATTTGAATTGAATTTGTTGTCCGATTGAATTTGTTTTAGATGAGATGAGTTAAGACAGATATCGAAGATTTTAGATATCGGTTCCTCCAATTAAATCCTATATTGGTTTGTTGTTTTTATGTAATACTATTTTCGAAATCAAGTTTGGTGTTTGGCAGAAGTGCTTATTGACAGATTCCAGCAAAATATAAAAAATATATATGTCACTAAATTTACTCTTTGGTATTAAGCTCCACAATATAATTTGTACTCAAGGTATCTAACTTGTTGAACCAGGGGAAATCACAAAATTGACATGCAAATTTTAAATGTCGAACAAACTGTTAGGATTTATATATAGGCTGACATGATATATTACACAGGTGGCCGAGTCGCCCACCTCCTATCATGACAACGTTATATACAGCTGTCTGTGTAAACAAGACAAAACGGCGCGTCTCGTCTGAAGACAAGGCCACATAGTGGACATAATTACCGATTTTTGACCACAGTTTAACTTCCATGGCTTTGTGTGATCAATCTGACACTCGGTACATGTGGTCAACTCAGTACTTAGTACATGTGATCAACTCTGTACTTAGTACATGTGTTCAACTCAGTACTTGAGACATGTAGTCGACCCAGCACTTAGTGCATGTGGTCAAATTAGTACTTAGTATATGCGATCAACTCAGTACTTAGTACATCTGATCAACTCCGTACTTAGTACACGTGATCAAATCAGTACTTAGCACATGTTATCAACTTAGTACTTGGTACATGTGATCAACTTAGTGCATGTGATCAATATTGTAATTACGAATGCCATGTGTACAAATCATTGTAATTGTAGTTAGTGATTGTGGTTAACATGGAGGAGAATGAAGCGCTTGGTCGCCGCCACAGAGGTGATCTGAATAAGAACATAAATATTTTCCTCGTTTGGGCCGTTTCTTCTATATAACGATCATTTCATCACTTTTCATCAGATCGCTTGATAGGGATATTACATCATTGCTCTCGAATATTTGCATCTAACTTCGTTCAAGCTTGTCCTAGGAGCTGTGTGCGCATGGCATTCAATATGTCCACACGAACATCTACAATAAAAGCGCGGCTGTGATATCAATCGTCACAGGAAATAGTGTTTGTTCTGGTGATCTTTATAGAATGCAATCAGAATATTGGTCTGTGGGGTCAAATGACTTATGGCATCTTTGTCCACCACCTTTATATGTTGAGTCTAATCAGTACATGTGAAATATCCAGTACTTAGTACATATGTTAACTTAGATCTGTTGGAAAGCAGTATTACACTTCAAAGTTATCAGGTCCATAATGGTAACCTGCTTTTCGTGAAGTTATCGAGTTCCATACATCCACAACGAATATCAGTGCGTCTAGTTCAGACTTATTCATACCACCAAATTTTCTCGAATTTGGCGATGCATATTGTATGCTGATGGCAGAATGCGAGCGTAGCGTGCAAGATTTACGGCGTCACGTTTCGTATCCTTTATCTTATTCCGCTGAACCCAGTGCTGTGGGCCGTATGAACCCATGTAATTCAAGATCCTGACGGTGTTCATATGGGCAGTCACCATCAAAGCGTGACTGAGGTACATCATCCTCTAGATTAAATATTTACTACGAATATCATATGGATTAAGAATACTGATCAGCGATATGGATTTGATATTTTTGAAACATAATGATGTCTTACCGGTATCACTGGAAACTGTTGACCGCGTCTCTCTTGCAGGAAACTAGCCTATGTTTATGTATACCGTACTATGATTTTCTTTTTTGAAATTGGTGCTAATGGGATATGGAATAGGTCTTTGGGTTGGGGACACGGAGATTCGTGGTTGATGGACGGCGGCTGAATAGTGGACGACGGACCGGACGCTTGTAATGATATTGTCAATTCTATAACGTCATCAACCAATGCTCCTGAAAAACAGACGTCAGATCCGAAATTCAACAGCGACCCATCGTGCATGAAGATAATATTATCACCGAATCCAAAGCAGGCAATAAATATTTATATATATGTTCACGTATAAATAAGAATGCAGAAGCGTGCAACAGTTTTTAGAGATGTTGGAAGACATTACTCGAAGCAGTCTCATGAATTTGAATGATCAGCATAATTGATTCCGAGTAATTACAAACGTCTGGTCCGTCATTCATAATGCAGCCGTCGTCCATCGAAGATTATCCGCGTCCATAATTCAATGACCTTTTCCATATCCCATATAACAGCATTAGCACCAAATTCCAAAAGACAATCATAGTATACATAAACATAGGTTAATTTCCTGCAAGAGAGAAGCGGTCAACACTTTTCAATGATGCCGGGAAGACAATAACAATAAAAACTAGCGTATCTAATTCCGCTTAAGCCGGTACTCGATGCCGTGTGTTTACTACATAGTTTTCACATGAACAGTTACAAAAAAGGGCGGCTGAGATACACTACTACGTCTTGGAATCATCCGTATTCTAGTCTGAATGCGCTGGGGAGGCTTTTCTGTGGAGTTAAATGGTTCATATTCCGTCGCCAGACGTCGTTAATTTTTACCACCTTTGATATAGCTCGCATTGACCATGTTTATCCCATATTGAGACGTTCATCCCTTCAGACGTCCTTGACGCTCATTCGTTAACATCAGATGAGCTAATCTGTAATCACAGCTCCAGAGCTAGCGTATCTAAATCCGCTTAAACCGAAACTATGGACCATATGATTGCTTCATATTTTCCACAGTAGTAATAAAAGTGCGGTTAAGATACCAAGGCTACGTCGTGGAATCCTCCGTAACCCAGTCTGAATATAAGGCGCAAGGGAGGCTTTCATGTGGAGTCCATTCTTTGATTTTTAGTCGTCACACGTCGTAAACATCGCGAAGATCTTATATATTACGTTGTTCTTATATCTTACGTGTATATTACGTTGTTCTTGATACTGGGTCGACATCGGGCCTTACAGACTAGTCTGTCATTTTCATCTGACTACGATGCAGCTCACCAATCCACAGTGTATGAGTTGTCACAGCGAAACAGCTCACCAATAACCAATATACGAGTTGTCAGAGCATTTCCGTCATAGCTATAGATTTGTATCTAATACAGCTTATGCCGGTGCTAGGGGCCGTGTGGTCATGTCATCCAAGTTGCCACATGGACAGGTATAATAAAAGCGTACCTGCGATACAACACATATCAAGAACCGTTAGATTCTTGGTATTATGTGCTTTAGAATAGGTTAACCGGAAAACTACATTGTGAAGTCATGTGGCTCTGTCAGTATGTCGGCACCTCTTCTCACTTCCCTTATATGTGTTGTAATTATGACCCATAGCCCCGAGTTGAGTGAAATTAGACAAAAGTAGCCAAATAATCTTGCACACTAGGATCGTACTTTGCTATGTGACAGTGTGTTATATTTATCAACAAAGAACCACATGTCACAGTCTTCGCTGAAAGCTTTGATAACATCTGTACTCGGATATTGTTTATAGGGTCGAGAAATATTGAATATCGCTGTCAATAAATAGATAAGAAGTTGAACCTTGACACTATGTAACGTTACGAATTCGTCTCACGGGAATCATTGGAATACGTTGACCACTTTTAGAAATTGACGACATTCCTCAAGTTAGATAAAAATCATTACGGTACTATATAGATATGACGGGCCCAGTGTTAGAATTCTCCTCCCAGAGATGTATCGAGTTTGGCCAGATGTCTTGAAATATGCATCTACCTTGATCAGGTGCTCTAAAATATCTAGCATAATCAACCGTAAGCTGTTTATACTTTATTACGAGACAGAACATATCGATTATATATCTTGCATAGATACCACGTGGGAAAGTAAATGAGAGCGACCATATGTTATTTCTGATGCAACCTGATTTCTGTTCATAAACGGATGTGGTTGGTAAAACCTCTAATGAAGTATTAACGTTTGCGAAAGATTTTATCGTAACATATCAACTACACGTTCTGAACAGGCGTGGGTATCAATGCTTTTAGCTCTGATTGAGAGATTGTGTGCAGTGTGATTACGTTCTTTCTTGTAAGAAACCATCTTTTGTCTATTATTTTTATTGCTATTGATGCTAACTGTCATGCGAAATATGTCTTATGACGAGGAAATTATTTTATGGACGATGACTGAATATTGAATGTCTGATCTGACGCTAGCTGTCGAATCTTTGTTGGAACATCAGATAATCTAAACATTCATACGGGATATTTTGAGTTTATCTGTCCTCCCGGATGCGAGTGGACTTTCCCGAAAGTTGGGAGTTGAAACTGTGAATTTATAGTTTATCGTACCTGCCAAACAACAGCTATGTAGGATATAACGTAACTGTATCCTAATGGCGGTCATCTTGGATTGTTTACTTTAGCTGCTAGATTGGTGAGACATGTGAGAGATGGGGGAAATTGACGACGTCTGGCGATCGATAAGCAACCATAAGACTTCACAGAAAAACCTCACATTCAAACTAGAATACGGAGGATTCTAAGTTGTAGCCTTGGTATCTCAGAGTTATACTGTGGTACGTTTCAGTTTCTGAGCCGATTCAGCACCGGTCAGGCTGCATGCCGTATCCCTGAAATCTCTCAGGTAAAATTGCACGATCTCTGGCTTTACGTTTCGTAACTTGTTCCGCTGGACACAGGGCTAGGGGCAACTTCAATAATCATGTGTTTCACATCTCCAATGTGTTAAATAAACAGGCACAGTCAAACCATGACTGAGATACATACTCTGAAGAACGACTTGGAAATTCATTTGGATAAAGAATAATGGTCAGTGATTGGGATTTTATGTAAAGAACATCACCATGTTCACCATGCCCCCTTGGCATCGTTGAAAACTGTTGATCACTGCCCTCCTGTCGGAAACCATCTTGTGTTTCTATAACTTTTCATTTAATGCGCATTGGAATTGTTGCTAACTCTCATTCAAGGGTCTTTCGATTATTGACGCGGAAATTCTCTCTGGACGGCGGAGAATATTGAATGACGGATCTCACGCCTATATAAAAGGTGCCCGTGAGGGTGATTGTATAAAACTAAGACTATCTGGTCTAGGCTTTTGGGACCTGTCCAGGTCCGAAGGTCATTTTTGGACCCCAAATTACCTTTCTTGCCCCTTGAGCTAGAGTGATGAAACTTCAACGAAAGCTCTAACAAATAAGATGAAGCAGTTATGAACGAGAATCCTTATGCGGAATAAAATGTGCAGAAAGGAAGAAAATCATCGATTTTCCTGTCATCACAGAATGTGTAGAACAGCAATGATTTCCGCAGCCTTAAGCATAAATTCATTTGATCATACCTTCAACTTCGAGTCCCTAGAATACTACAGGAGTTGAAAACTAGAACAACAACAGCTGGCTTTTTCAATGTGGCGCACTTTAAAAACTTTCAGTATTCACACCCATAAGTTGATAATTAGGTCAAAATTGGCTATGACCTTTTCGTATATAAAAGTGTCATTTACCGGACTTAGTTAAATGATGGATATATCGGAGCTCAAATGCCAGGAACATATGTTGATCTAAAACGATACTCAAATGGTCACTTTTGTGGGAAAACTGTTTACTGTCCTCTTTACACGCGGCTGTATATCATCGTGTTTGGATAAGTAACGGGTGAATCAGCCACAGATGTAATGATATATCATGGTAGTCTACATATAGACCAGGTCAATTTTTTCGACAGTTGTTTGAACATTGTGCCAGAAGAAAGTAGCATATATATATATATTTTTATTTTCTTCTGTTCATCAAGTTAGAGATCTTGAGCACGAATCCTATTGTGGAGTTACCAAAAAATAAATTGAACGACATACATTTTAAAATATTTTGTTATTATATGTGAACAAGCGCTTCTACCAAACGTCAAACTTGATGGAAAAACGGTATTACATGAAAACAGCAAACCAATAAATGGTTTACACAGCGGAACTCATGGCTACGATATAAAAGCAACTTCCTTCAAATTGAAATTTCATAGAAGTTATACAGTCACGCCAGGTTCTCTAAGGGATACGATGAGATATTCTTCGATCCTGGTCTTCAAGTGATCTTGAATACTTGTATGACAAATGTGAAGAAGGTAGGGATATTTCTGAGAAAGTTGGTGTCCCTGTTCATTTGGAGCATTTGTATTTGGTAGACTTTAGATGCATCTTCCTCTTTCAAATACAAGCGTCTAGTCCACCATTCAATATTCCGCCGTCGTCAATTAAAGAATTTCCGCGTCCATAATCCAAAGACCTAATTCATATAACAACATTAGCACCAACTCAAAAGGAACAATCACAGTAGTATACATGAAACTAGGCTAATGTCCTGCACGACCGAAGCGGTCAACAGTTTTCACTGATGCTAGCAAGACTTTCAAAGGCCAAAGGTCAAACGATCAATTAAATAGTTACTCAAGTCATGAATTTTCGAATTTGAGTCAGTAGTGTCTATTTCATCGTTTACCTTGCGAACATCATTAATTCATTCGCCAGTAGTTCCTGACTGTTCTACAGTCATATCAAATGTAGCGCTGTTACCTATAATAGATTTGTATTTGATTGCTTGATATCCACTATTATATATGAAGTGGAACCGCAGGTGTCTGCCATCACTACGTTAATGTTCCATGGTTACGGTATTTTGGGATCTATAACTACAGGTCAGGCTATGGTACAGCTTCGTTCTCTGTGTTACAATCGTCTAGTCCGCCATTCATAATCCAGCCGTCGTCCATTAGAGAATATCCGCGTCCATAATCCAAAGACCTATTCCATTTTCCATATAACAGTATTAGCACCTAATTCAAAAAGACAATCATAGTATACATAAACATAGGCTTGTTCCTGCAAGAGAGAAGCGGTCAACAGTTTTCAATGATGCCGGCAAGACATCATGATGTTCCAAAAATATCAAATCCGTATCGCTGATCAGTATTCTTAATCCATAATATTCGTTGTAAAGTCGTCATCTAAGAATGATGTGTCTCAGTCCCGCTTTGATTGTGACTGTTCATATGAGTAGCATGAGGTTCTTGAAGTACATGGGTTCATACGGCCCCTAGCCCTGGGTTAAGCGAAATTAGACACAAGTTACGAAACGTAGCGCCATAGATCTTGCACGCTACGTTCGTATTTTGCTATCAGCATGCGATGTGACCTGGCTCATTCAAATGACACTTTTCACATGTTTTGTACCTTTTCAGTGATGGAGATATCTCACAAACTTCCCGCCATCGTCGATGAATATAGCTTTTCGCCCTTGTCTCACAATTAACCTCCACGAGTTACCCTGCACGAGTCATTTTCAAATTATACATATCTATGTGATCCTAGTCGGAAACGTCTCATATTAGTGAATTGGGTCAGATCGACCTAAAAAACCTATGATTTGACCCAACAATTTTAGGTTCTAGACGTGACTTACCCAATATTGTTGTGTCAAAATTATTGGGTTGGATTTGCACCCAGAGATATAGGGTCGGCAGGTCATGTGGACATCATTTTAACCCGATATTTTGGGGTGAAATGAATTTGATACAATATTCTTGTGTCAGAATAATCGATCCAATCTGATTGATCCAATCTGATCGAATCAATCAAAATAGGCTAAATAACCCCCCACCAGATATGAATCACGCCAACATGGATCGCTCATGGAAACTGAAATCGTACCGACATGGATCGCCGATCAAATGGATACTCGAAAAATGTATCAATTAACCCTGTCAGGTCTGGATGAGGCAATCTGGCCCCTATCAAATATTTTATCTTATCTCCGGAATGGCGAAAAATTGAGGGCTGACACTCGATGACGCTGTATTTTTTTTTATATTGGGGTCATTTAGAGTCTATTCGCATAATCCCCGAAGCATTGGATCATGGGCAACTGCAAAATGGGCGCAAAAATGGGTAACAAAAGTATGATGTTTTCGTCCGATTTCTTCAAAGTTCCTGTTTTTTCTGGGAGGAGAAGTGGGATAAAACAATTTTATTTGACATCACATTAATATTTAGTGATCTTTCATTCGAAAACTCAACCTAAAACTGCCTTTATGAAAATTAAGTTACTGCAACATCATCAGATTTTTTTCCAGATTTTCCTGAATACCTTGATCCAAAGGTATAGTGGGATAAGTTTCAGCCTACTAGCTCAAGGGGTAAGGAATATATTGGGGGGGGGGGGGGGCAAAATCGCCCCAGCCCTGGACAGGTCCAAAATAACCCATGTCACATTGGGTTAACTGAAACCATACCCAAGTGAATGATATCCACATTGACAATCAATAGTTCTTTTTCACAAAAAAAATGACAAACCCAATTTTGGGTGCGATGGATACCAACGTAATGTCTGTCCTGAACAACAGCCATGAGCGTGTATATCATAATCTTTAGGATTGTTAACTGCAGACAGCGGTAGTTTGTCAAAGTTTTCTGTATTTGATGACTAATTATACACGGGACAATTAATCCACACTTGAAATGTAGACGTGTACTTCGTCATTCAACAAATTTTGTACAATGATAGAACTTTCACATCGTAATTGTTGGAGCTAGGAGCTTAGCGATCGATCTGCCGGAAACATTTATTAACAATGGACAGAGCATCTTTTGTCATGTATGAGTTTTACTGTGGAATGATATCCCCTTTGAATGAGAAGCAAACTCCGTTTGAAACGTATGAATCACAAGATGGTTTATTAATAAAACCACCAAAGTTCTTCTTGGCTTTCCCTGCGAATGGACAGATCTATTGGTTTATTTCTAAAGAAACTGGGAGATTATATGCCGAAATACGGATGTACTAAAATCGAAGAAATCAGAATATAGGCGCATATCTAAATTTGATTCACTCACGCATCTCTGAGAACCAAGTTTTTGTAACTTGGTCATATAAGAAGGTTGAATATTATATTAATTAAACATTTATAAACATTTCATCATATTTAGTCCTTCTTGAGAGAATGAAGTGGTCAACAGGGTGGGGGTTTTTTCAAGACAACACGGTAATGTAGTCTAAACCATACAAATGACCAGTATTCTCTAAAACGAATCTAAGTTTTCTAATCAAAGAGTATAAGGTACATGCATATCAGTCCCGTTTTAAATTTGAACACTGTAGCGGGCTCATATTACACGATATTCAATCGGACCTTACCCTGAAATTAGACATACGTTAGGAAATGTAGCTGCAAAGATCATCTACACTGGAGTCATATTGTTTAGCGGAGCATTACTGGATATCATGAGGAGGCTATATCTAGCAGTTGAGTTTTTGATAATAGTATAACAGTATGGTCGAAGGGGAAATATATCCTCTCAGTCGATAATCCACAATATCATCCTGGACAAAGGACACTATGTATTTTACTGTTTTGAATGTACGTCCCTTAGATTCATTTCGTGCAAAGTGCTTAGGATAGTATTTTAATTGCTTCTTCGCAAACTTCAACAAGTAGCATATTTACACTGGCAAGCGTGTTGTTTGCCGACACATGGGATGTTGAGATACAGTCTGGACTAGTCGGGTTCTCACTGTTATTTTGATGGAAATATACAATTTATGATCAAGAAAAATATGAGGAAAGATAAATGAAATGAATTCCTTTATAATATTCCAGAAAGAGTTACGTCCCCTAGTCGTGACGTCGACTATTATCCTTACGTCTCCTGATAACGACTAGGGGGCATAACCCTTTCAGGAATATTATAAAGGAAAGTACCTGTAGCAAACTGTTAATCCCTGTGATTTTTGTTCACCGAACCCTGTTGATTTCAGCAAAGAACATTTGCAAATGGTGTCAAACTAGACTGTTAATCTATTGACCCTACTACCGAGTGCACATTTTGTCTCGGTTTGAGAGAGAAGCTATCTACTGTCATCAGCTACTGGTTTTTTTCAAAGAATAACGCAGTCTAATTTTCAAACTGTGCCTTTATCTCCGCTAAAAACATGGAATCTTACTAAATTGAAAACGGAACTGCTTGATGATCAGAATGATTTATCGGATTGATAACGTAACGATACAAACGCTGATAAATTGCCACCTTCTCCTGTTATAATCCGATCGTGTTTGCATTTTACTAGCCTGTACGGTATTCAGTTTTTGTTCAAAAAAACCTTCAACGTCCGTGGAATGAAACGCTCCCAAGAGCCCATTAGAATCTCACGAGGACACTTAAAAGTCGAGAATAGTCTGAATGTAATATTTGTTCTCCAAAAGAGCTTTTTCTGCTTTATCTGGTTGAGTGTTTCTTCATTGTAGCGTGAGAATGCCACTCAATCCAATGGAGAAAAATATCCTTTCACGTTCTATATCTTCGAATATCGACCTGTATGAGCGGTATCCCCAATATTAACAACGTTAGCACTGTTTGAAATGAAACTAGTGTCTGTGCTGTCTGCAGAACACATTAGAAAACACTCTAAGTGGAGTCAAATGGTGAGGTTTGCCACTTCGGCTAGTTTTACATGGTCCTATTGATTTAAAGACGGATTTTCAAGCTGTATAGACAGTAGCAGTTCGTATCTTCACATTCAGCAGATATTATGCACGGTGTACATAGCTTCTTTTGGAGGTTTCCGTCTTGGCATGCTTGGTGAATTTCAGAATCTGTATGATCAGCTCCCTGAACCTTGCTACCTTTTTACCGGTTGTAGTAGCCTTTGAAATCTGTGAAAGAACATTTTATATCAAATGAATTTTGGGTATTTCTAATGACATTTCCTATACACATTTGTCCTCAGCTCAAGGAACCTATTCAGCATCAGATATCTCACTTTGCGACATTTCTATACCCGAAGAATTTACTTGGTCTGTTTATGATGACCTTTGTGAAAGTGATCACTTTCCCATTGTTTTAAAAGCTGTTCATTTAGATGATGACCCTCATTTAACAAGATATAATTTTAAGAGAGTAAATTGGTTAGATTCTGAAAAGCTTTGTTTACAAAAAAAACTACAAACAGACTCTTCCACTAATGTTCCAGATCCTATACAGTTATTCTCAGATGTACTGATTGAAATTGCTAACTAAACCATTTTCACATCCTCAGGAGGTGCACATATTTAAACAAATGGTTTAGCGATGAATGTAGAGAAGGAAGGAAATGTAGGAAGAAAGCTGAACGGTTTTTCCGTCGACATCCTAATTCTGAATATTTTAAACATCTCAGAGTTACTAGAGCTAAAGCTCGTCAAACCATGGAACAGAACAAACGTGATTACTGTAAAAATTGTGCTAATATCAATACACTTACTCCTATAACAAAAGTTTGGAATAAGATCCTAAAAATTAAGAGTATAAGTCCACTGTTCATCATCTCAATGCTCGAAATCAGGTTATAAATGACCCGAGTAGAAATTGCGAATAGCTAGGCGAAACAACTGTCAAAAACTTTTCGTCAGATATTTATGTACCTAAATTTCAACATTTCCAGAGAAGAGAAGAATGTTATTGAATTTTTTACTAATAACCGCTTTGTTTCCAATGAATGAACTTCGTGCTTCTCTCGATAAAGCTAATGGTTCTGCTGCAGGCCCTGATAATATTAACTATCGACTTTTGAAACATCTACTTGAATCTTCTCTAGAAAGCCTATTTGGGTGACAGAAAACTTTCCACCGTCATGGCATAATGCCATTGTTATACCAGTCCCAACGCCTGGCCGTAACCATACAGACCCTGTGTTTGTTAAACGATGGAACACATGATAATACTCGCCTTCTTTGGTATCTAGAAACCGAAAAATAACTTACTGATATTCAAGCTGGTTTCCATAAAAATAAAAGTACCATTGACCATTTAGTTAGATTGGATTCCTATGTCAAGTATGCTTTCGCAAAGAATGAACATGTGGTTTCCATATTTGTTTTATTTAGAGAAAGCCTATGACACTACTTTTATTTTATTTATTTATTTATTCAATATATTTATACAGGGTAGCCCAACTCAGCCTAAGTGGCTGCTTTCCAGTGGGGCCCTGTTACATACATCACAGTCATACAATTATAACAATAGCATAAATATTAAAACAAATGAGCAAGAAAACAGGTAGATAACAAAGTAAGAAGATGAATAGATAAATAAATGATCTTGGGTAAAAAAAGAAAGATATTAAATGAATGATAAACTTAGGATAAAAACTACTGTATGACATTTCGCTTAAATGCGTTAAGAGATGGGATATTACGTAAGGAAGCAGGTAAAAGATTCCATAAATGGGCAGCTTGGTGTTTAAACGTTCTCTGCTTTGTTAAAGTCATAGCCCTTTCTACATATACATGGTTCGCAACAGCTTGTCTTGTATTTCGGTGGTGAATATCAGTTACATAGGTAAAATAGTTCCTGAGGTACATTGGCATATCACAGTTGAGGAGTTTAAAAACGAAAGTACATTTGTGCATTTTAAAACGCTGCTCGCACGACATCCATGATAGGTCAGCAAGCAGATCAACTGTTGACCGTTCTCTAATTTTACTCTTTAAGATTACTCTAGCTGCTCTGTTTTGTAATCTCTGTATCCTAGATAAATTCTTTTGTGAGCAGTTAGACCATACAATGTCACCATAATCAATAATTGGTAAAATCATAGAATTATAAAGTAATTTAGCAACACCCTTTGTGATAAAAGGTCTAAGCCTACTTAAAACAGCTATTCTACTAGAGATTTTATTGCATATGTTGTTGATGTGGATATCCACTTTAAGACTACTGTCAAACCACAGACCTAAATACTTAAATTCTAAGACTTGTTCAATAATGGAACCAGATAAAGACAAATTAAAATTTCCGGCAGACAATAATCTTTGCTGGGATCCTAAAAGCATACATTTAGTCTTTTTAACATTTAGCGTCAATTTGTTCTCATCAAACCATTTCTGTATACAATTACGGTCATCTGACATTGCCGATTCTATCTCATTACGACATTTTGCTGAATAGATGAGAGCCGTATCATCGGCATACAATACCACATTACATTTATGTACAGATGAAGGGAGGTCATTTATATACAGGATAAACAATAGAGGACCAAGAATCGATCCTTGTGGGACCCCATAGTTAACCGGAAGTGGTGAGGATATTGTACAATTAAAAGATACACACTGAGATCTGTTGGTCAAATAATCTCTGAACCAGTACATTTCTCGTCCAGTAACACCCAGTTTCCTCATTTTCATTAGCAGTAATTCACAATCTACTGTATCAAAAGCTTTTTTAAGATCGAGGAATACAATCCCTGTCAACAAACCACCGTCCATATTACAAAGAATTTGGTCGGATACATGGAGAAGAGTAGTCGTTGTAGAGTGTGATGGCCTAAAGCCAGACTGATATTGATTCAATACCTTATGCTGCTCAATGAAACCATACAATTGCCTATGTACAGATCTTTCCAAGATTTTCATACATACTGGTAACACAGATATAGGTCTGTAATTTGATGGATTGGTAGAATCACCATCTTTGTGAAGAGCAGTAACACGGGCTCGTTTAAAAAAAGTAGCCAGTTTTCCAGTGGACAATGACAAGTTAAAAATATAATGTAATGGAGCGGCGATAACTCCGGCTGAAAGTTTCAACAGTCTAGCTGGTATATTATCCATACCAGTTGCTTTTTTTGCGTCAAGACAGCAAAGTTCTTTCTCAATGTATTGCATAGGTATTTCTGTGAAATTAAAAGCCACAGTGTCATCCCTTGAATTATTTATGACAGAATTGTCCACTCCTACATTCGTGGGAAAAACCGACGCCAATTTTTCCCCTATACTAGCAAAAAAAATTGTTAAAAGTTTCTCCAATACGTCGACCTTCACTTATTTGTTGACAATCACCATCACATAAGGTAAGTGTTGATATTTGGCTTTTGGTCGGGAGTATCTTTTTTATGGCTCCCCAAAGTTTGTCAGATTTTTTCATGTTTTCCAATATTAGATTGTCGAAATAATTTCTTTTTTCTGTGTCAATAAGTTTCTTTACATAGTTCCGCGCTCGGCGAAATTGTGTCTTTACTTGTGGGTCTTTGGATTTCTGTGCTTTTTTCTTCAGGTGGTCGCGTTCATACATGTGTTCACGTATTTCATCTGTAATCCAAGGAGTCTGAGTTCCTCGCACTCTTCTCTCTGTCATGGGAGCATGGTTATCAGCAATATCTTCGAATAATTGAACAAAGCAAGGCCATACATCATCAATGTTGTCAAATATCTCCAATACAGACCACGGAACACAGTCAAGATCACGAAGGAAGGCACTCTCCGAGAACTTTTTAAAATTTTTATACTTTACATATCTCGGTCGTGGTTTTGGAACTTTAGCCTTTCGCGTACAGAACTCAATCCGATGATCCGCTATTCCAGGGGCAATAACTCCCGAGTGAGTTATTGAGTCTTGTTCCGAAGAAAATATAAGGTCAATTAATGACTCAGATGTAGGTGTAACTCTTGTCGGATCTTTAATTAGTTGGTAAAGTTGCAAGTCCATCATCTGTGTCAGCTTTCTTGCAAAAGACGAATTGGCGAGGAGATCACAATTGAAGTCACCGAGATTGATCATTTCTTTTCCGAGCTGAGTTACATTATCTAAAATTCCTTGAAAATTTTCAAACCACAAAACGGGATTTTCGTGTCTATAGACCGTGCCGATTAAAATGGGACTAGTGCACAGTAGTCTAATTTCAGTTCAAATGCATTCGACAGAACTATCGTATAGGTCGTCCCCGTCAACCGCGACAATACTGTCTGCCACATAGCATATCACACCTCCGCCGTGCCTTGTCTGATCCTTGCGGGATATAATGTTATAACCGGCGATAGAAATCTCAGATTTTAGCACAGTATCGTTTAGCTTACTTTCGGAGATTGTGATAACGTGGAATTTGTGCTTTTCAATTAGTACAACCAAATCGTTCAAGTGACACAATAGGCTGTTGATATTACAATGCAGTATTTTCAAGCCTTTGTGGCCAGTGTTTATACAGTCCAGGTTTGGCTCTGCTGTACTACTGGTATTGTTTGTCCCGTCTGAGTTGTCCGGCTGTGTTACCCCTTCGATGAGCTCATCAAAGAAACTTTCACTGAACTGGGGCAATAAACATTTTGTGCACAGCCAGGGTACGTCGGAGTTTCCCAAATTAGTGTATTCTAGTTTTGACATAGAAATGCATGTTCTATGATACCAAATATCACACCCGTCACAGCAAATTACAAGCGTCTAGTCCGTCATTCATAATCCAGCCGTCGTCCATTAGAGAATATCCGCGTCATTCCGTCCTGATTTTTCCGTACTGGCTTTGAACATTGACCACATGGGCATTTGTAATTAGCTCCAGGATTCGGGTGGATATCTCCACTTAGTGTCAGGGTGAAAATAAATAAAGTTTTGAACAATGGGATATTCTTTCGTTCACTCACTGTGCCTGTTTTATGTTCCAGTTCCAGTCCAACAGCCTAAAAAGGCACTACTTGGCACAATTGTACGGATGCCACTGTGTAAATGGTTTCTCTATGTAATTTTCCTCACTGGTACTCTTAGAAAATGGGTGGTTGGACGGGTCATGGGACTACCAGCCTTTTCCCGGATGGTATTGGGAAACGGCCAGTTCGGATGATGAAAGTGCCTAGTTCTTGGAGTATGATCTCCCTAAAAGGCCAGCCTGGGTTGTCTGGACAGTCGTTGTACTCCAGCAGGGTCTCAGCAGATGGATTTCCGATACCTAGTTTGAGACGGAGGGCCTGGAAAAGCTCTGCACGGAGCAAGTCGTAATTCGGGCAGGTAAGTAAGAAGTGCGCCACAGATTCCATGCCTCCGCAGTCACACAGGGGGGAGATAACCTGCTTGAGTTTGAAACGGTACTCGTTTAGGATGGAGTAGCCAGTTCTCAACTGTAACAGGATCCTTGCTATTTGAGGGGTGGGGGAATCCAGCCACCGGTGACCAGTGACCATTGGAGATACCTCATAAAAGGTCCTTCCTGTATTGGAGATATTCCAGCGGCGTTGCCACTTTGACAGGATCAGCCTTCTGGCTGCAGATTTAATGTCACCCACTGTCACAATTGAGGATTCCTTTGGTAGGTTTCTGGCCTCATTTGCCGCTTCTTTTGCAAGTCTATCTGCCTCTTCGTTTCCACACAGGTCGACATGGCCTGGGGTCCAGTGGATGTCGACTGTAATCCGCCTGTGGCTCAGATTTTTTCTGGAATTTTCTATGATGGTATATACATCAGAGTAGTTTCCCTTCTTCCAGTTCAGTTGAAGAGAGCCCACCGTTGTCTGACTGTCACTGAATACATTTATTGATGATGGTGGTGGTATTGTGGGGTTGGCATCGACATATTCCAGCGCCATCTGCACAGCCGTTAACTCTGCCAGTAAAATACTGCCTCTATGAGCGACCGGTCTGGAGAGTCTCACAATGGATCTATCCGAGTTGTATATAATGGCCCCCGCCCCACACGGTCCTGGGTTGGTCAGACAGGACCAATCCGTAAAGATGACCGTCGAGTGATCAGGAAGCTCTCTAATGATGGTGGTGATGATATCTCTGCTCTGGATGGCTTGTTCTTGTGTTCTATTTCCCGATGAGCCCAGTTTCTCCTAGTAAGTCGGATGCTTCTGGATGCTACACAGAGAGCTGTCGTAAGGAGGCTCCCGTTCTATATTCTCCACTGAAATATCTGTGGACCGACTCAGTTCCAGGGCTGTACTGTGCGCTATTCCAAACGGTGATAGGTGTCTTTCGTGATCAGTTCTGTTCAGCCACTCTGCTAACTGCTTTTTGATCGGTTCATCCGGGGCCTTTGCATGGATTTTAGCCAGATCTTTCACTCCAATCTCTCGAAATCTCAGGTCCAAGGGCGGAAGACCT
>JAVTVY010048264.1:0-22519 GCA_036873755.1 Hanleya hanleyi | reverse complement strand
AGATTCAAGATTCAAATTTTATTGTACAGACACCAGCAATGCAGCAGAGTACAAAACATGAAATAAAGATGACCACATTTAACAGTTGAACAGCAATATAACAATATGATCATAATACTCATAATATGACTAGAAGTATATATACATATAGTAATCTAAATACCGTACGTACGCAAAACACTGGACCTTAAGTTTTGCTTTGTTCATTAAACCACAAAAAGATGGTAGAGCAGATTTTCCCAGTCAGTCTTGTGTCCTGGCAAGACATTATAAAAACAAACTTTTCATTATGTGTCCAGTTCGCGAATGCTGGATAAAGTGATGTAATTGCCTCAAATAATATGACCCTACTTGACGTAAATTTATTACAAAAGATCACGAAGTGGATTTCATCCTCTACAGTGAGACATGTACTACATAGCCGTTGTTCGACCGGAGTTTTTGGTCTTGTATGTCTACCGACTTCTATTGCTAACTTGTGGTCGCTCAATCTAAATTTTGAAAAACATTTTCTCACTTCTAAAGACCTACACAATGATAAATATGGTTCGTATGAGATGTTAAATTTAAAGAGACGATACGACCGCATCTTGTTATTAACGCCTGGCTGCAGTTGATCTTGGACTGATAGTGTGAATAGTTTATTAACATAATTATCTAATGAGGACTGAAGAAAACTGCAATGTACGCTTTCCACGTTGCAAATATTTAATTTATCTTGCAAAAACTGTTTGAGTTTAAATAGCCAACCAACTTTCTTGTTAGACAATGCAATTTGTTCCTGTAATGCGTGGTGAGTAAGTCTATCACCCTCTTGTTGTATATATTTGAGGTATTTAACGGACCTCATAGCAATATCATATATAAGGGGCTTGATACCCAATTCGGCTCGAACGCCCCAGTTGTGTGTACCCTTATTCACTTGTAATAGCCGTTTATGATATTTGTTTTGGACCTTTTCAAAAGGGGTAGTGTCAAAATTTTTGTAAAGAAGCGCATCCACCCCCCAGATCTCCGATGCATATAGAAGAACAGGTTTCACAAGAGACTGATAAAGTAGGCATGCGGTTCTAACCGGCACATTTTTATCATTTAGATTATTAATAAGAGCGTATGATGCTCTAGAACCCTTTTTGACTCAAATGTAAAATATTCTGTCTGAAATGTCCTGTTCGAGAAAATACCACGCCCAAATATGTATATTCGTTAGCTATGTCCAAGATAGAGTTTCCAATAGTCCACTGGATGTTGTAGGAGCTATTGAAAGGACCCTTCTTAAATATAACGACTTTGGTTTTGGAGAGGTTTACCTCCAAACCGTTATCTTCACAATATTTATGTAGTTGATTAAGCGACACTTGTAAGCCAGTTTGGGATTCGGACAACAATAGCAGATCGTCTGCAAAGAGCAGGTGCGAAAGCATATAGTTATTTAGATTAACTGGTACAGATCTCTCGTCAAAACGTTTTGTTATGTCGTCAATAAATATACTGAATAGTGTTGGAGAAAGACTGCAACCTTGTCTCACTCCAACCTCACTTCTAAATGGCATAGACACCTGATTATTTACCTTAAGACGGTACGACATATCACGATATAGTGTTGTTATTAGGTCCAAGACTTTGCCTGTAATACCCTTTTCTCTAAGTTTTGTAAACAATATATTTCTGTCCACCGAATCGAATGCTTTACGAAAATCTACAAAACAGGTATAAAGTGGCTTCTTATGGTTAGCATATTTTTCGATGATCGTTCTTAAAGTGAATATATTATCAGTTGATCGATAACCCTGTCGAAATCCAGTCTGGTTAGGGCTTATCCCTTCAATGTCGGTTAGGTGATCGGCAATGCGTCTGTTTAAAATTTTAGTGAAAAGCTTTCCAAGAGAGTTACCGATGGCTATTCCCCTGTAATTATCTGGATCGGACTTGCTGCCTTTTTTATGTAGCGGTAATATGGTAGATGTACGCCATGCTTCCGGAAAATGGCCCGTGTCCCGTATCATAAGGATACCATGGATTACTTCAAAAAAAGATGATGAGAGTCGTTCCTACGGATTAGATGGCTTAACCAACAAGTATCCATCTACGCCCACCTTTATGTCGAGATAAAAAATCGGGGACTTCGGCAAAGTCGAGGTAAGATGGAAAATGCACAAATCACATATTCTTATTTTAAAACACCCCAGGCTTACAGTACATCGTTGCTGTGCAGATGGTATGAGTTTACGGTACCGGGTAGCGGTAATATGAATGTAGAAATCTCCCTATATATATGCAGATATGAAAATTACTGTCAAGAACAGTGTTTGCGACTTAATTATCGCGGACAGGAATATGAGAACAGCACTCAAATACTGAATCAATAGCCACACGACCTATATGCACAACCAGAAAAATGGCCATCATTGTACTGTCACACATTGTCTAGAATTAAACAGGAACATCTTCAGTGCGCAGAATTAACCATAGGTGGTCCTGATATTATCCAGTCAAAATGCCACCATTCATTCTATTTGGAATAATTGTACCACGAACAACAGCTTCTGGCGGAACCGACAGCATCTTTCTGGATGCCCGTATATCTCGACTGTTTCGAGATACACGAGCGAAAATCAAACGGGAATGATACAGTGAGTAACCTTTGGCTGTACCAGCGTCAGATCCGACATTCAGTAGGCAGTCGTCGGCCATGTCCTATCAGAGCGGCCTGAAGATGACGATGACGTGAATACAATTGTGTGTGTAGGGAATCTGGTGACACGCAAATATAATGCAGCAAAACATGGTTGTGATTTACACATCACCGACACGAGCAATGAATGATTGCTTTCTTCAATTTGATTGCGCTGGACTCGTGGGTCAGTAAGGGGAAGAAAGAAGGAAACACCATTCTAGTTTTCCTACTAATAAATTTATTTATGACAGATGATAGTTATGTTGACATTTTGCTGCAAAATGCAAATGTATTAATATTTGAAGGTATAAATAGCGATAGCCAGTATAGAAGACTGCGCGATATGAATGCGTCATTTTGTAGACGCATAACGCATAATATATTAAAATGTCAACAAATATATACGGTGTTCATATAAATAAAGTAGAGATGAGATGAAATGTGACAGAGTTAACTGAATCAATAGAATATATAATGTCATGAACAGGTCGGGATCCGCCCTAGCGAATTGAGGGTTGATATTACAAAACCTCTGATACCTTCGTGCCAGTTTGATCAGGTAACCTCGTCTTTTCGGTGGCATTTCTTTAACCCTGGAATTTAGACTTCCTCCATAACCGCTTCCTTCTCTTCGTTGGAGTGGCCATCTTCCTACCGATGTCCAATGTTAACTAACGATGCCATGTCCGAGATGTTCGATGCCTGACCCAGGCTGTCCGATGACGATTTTAGATTGTTCCATCCATGCGAGTTCATGGCCGCCCGATGTTGATTTGCCGTTTGTCGGACGTTTCTCTCATTTCCAAATTCCAGGCAGTTGCAATTTGATTTTCTTCAGATGGGAGATACCGTGACACTCGATAAAGCTTTGGCGGATGATCTCTTCTCTGGTTTCCGTTCTGTTACAGAAACGACCTGTGCAAAGGAAACAAATAACAGGAATTAGTACATACCAACAACGAAATGAATTCTGGGACAGTAACAATAACTGTAACGTTAGTGTTTCCTGGTGAGCCACACTGAGCAGTTGTCCGTTCCTCTCCATCGCTATCTTGGCGAGAGAGATCAGCACCATTTACAGACAGGCAATGGAATTAAAATAAAATAAATCAAAATTGAACTCCATACTTCAGCCTCAAAATATTTTAGGAATTTTTCCTGAAATTCAGGCCATACATCCACAACTAGGCAAATATAGGCTCGACCTCCGGACCAGAGGATCATGGTTAAATTCAAAATGGCGGTTATGTGGGGTACCAGAAAAGTGATGTCTTCTTCTTCAAAATTTTATTTCACATCAGACAATTATTTGCTAATTTATTTATATGCAGTTTTTGCGAAGAAAAGACATAAATAACAAATCGAAAATTCTGACGTCACTGTGAATTCATCACAACAGCCATCTTGGATTTTTACATTTTCTGAATGAGCATGACCCAAGAATATAGTGTGGTAAGTTTCAAACCCTTAGTCTAAGGGGTATTAGGAAAAATATTTAGGTCTGGGGCGAAATACTTTTCGCGTATTCTCTTCATTACTGTTTGATCTGTACGCCAAACATAGACAAATCTGACAATTCAACTAATAGTTACCGGTACCAATAATTTACATCCAAAACAGAAGGTAAAGAACTAAGCTCTGCAAATGCACCAACCTATACTGTCCGAGAAGAACGCACTCTACTCACCTTTGTTTTTCACTTGAGGTGCGACATTCAGATAAAGTGAACACATGGTTGCCTGTTGAAGATCAATCGGCATTCTATGTCAGAGGGAAGACTCCATGGGTGAACTGCACCGCACCTTTAACCACGTCTTCAAGACTTTCAGAGGACCGTCGCTTTTTGGGAACCGTGGAGCCGAGGATATGTCTTGGGGAGTCAGGAATCATTATCATATGTCAATCTGTCAATAAATTATAAAGAAAAACACATTAGGTTAAGTATTCATGATCATTGAATTAGAAAACTAATCCTAGTCGCCTTGAGTAGAGAAAATCGACATGACATGGATTTTAACCTTATCCGGACCGGATGAGTCGGGTATCTACCAGAGTTTTCCCTCAATTAAACTGATGAAATGTCGGAGACAAAATAAATTACTGGCTGTCCCACGACAGCAAATCTATTCCAGGCGGTTTGTTTGAATATTTTCAAATCAGGATGGTTGTATTGTTTAACTTACATGGCTGGTTAAACTCGCTTGAACTTGTCATCAGGAAACACATTTTTCGAGATAGAAAATGTCTAGGCTAAAAATTAGCGCCATTGTGGGACAGTTCACAGCATATGAAAATAAGTGGCTGCATTAGACTTCCTTAGACTGATTCGTTTATTTCAAATTGATCGGGAAGAAAAAAAAGACGCGAAGGGTGGATCGATTTTCAACCAGACAGTCAGACAGACCGCCATGCATACAGAAAGGAAATCAGGCCGAAGAAACTAAAAAATGCCAAAATACCAAAGGGGGGTACCCGACAAAAACCTGTCACAATGTTGCTTTCTCCCAACATTTGTTCCAGCTTGCAAGTATATTTTTCCTTGTCAAATATTCTAGAATGAATTTGAATATATATGACACTAACTATTCCAGCCAAGGATGAATAACAGCCAATCGGTGGACTGTCCTGTTTTCCCTCGGTATTTCATCTTCTATACACAAAACTGCTGTCGTGTCACCTGAATCGCCTTTGGGGTCTGAATCGAGCATTCGGATGGGATTAAGGGGAGATAAAACCGACTCCACAAAGATATTGGATTACCAAACCTTGGGCTGAATACGCTGCGGAACAACATAGTGGACGTCTTCGATACCTCTGTTATGAGTAACAGGTCGTAGACTTATTGGCTCGTCTACTCATTTTAAAATTTCTGCTCCGCTTCCGGGTACATGGGTTACCAGCCTTCCTTATGCCACAATTTGTTCTTGTTAATGTCCTATATCAATATGGGGATCTTCCTTGGTGCGGCCATATACGAGAATAGTTTGGCCAGTCATTTAAATATATAGTACAACTTTATCAGACTATATCGGAAGCAGGCGGCTGTGTCTTTATTGAGGGAACACAGTACGGGAACTTGTACATTTTAGTGATGTTGATTATTACATTTGATATTCGTGGAAAACTGTGTCGAAAACTGTTACTATTATGTTGGTGATTTGAAAACGGCCTTCTTTGTCATTCCGTTTTGTTCGTCCGATGACAAGGTCTCTGTACAACATGCTCATTTCGACCAAACATTGCCGTATATCACTCACCTGATATTATATTGGAGACTAGACGAAGATAATAATCGCATAAGTATATCACTCGAACACGCTTTGTTGTCCAAAATGATACAACAAATATCCCATCAAGCCGCATAAACTGGCGTCAAGATGGCGTCTGTTTATTCCGAAGATCCTTGGATACGGAACCGATTTTCTCCTTAACATCTCCTTGAGCGCAAATACATAATCCCTTCAGCTTTAGCTAAACAATCAAACAGACGTATCGACATTATTCGGGAAACGGGTTATGTGCAATCTCACTCTCGCCAAGATAATGTATATCATTTCGTTTCTTTCTAAGCCTGAAACTTAACGAAAATGTGGCATTTACAATCTGACCGCGTCACCGGGAGCAGACAATACATTAAGCTTGACGCCGCGTTGCACTGTGACATCACTATCGAACAAACAGTCCGACGCAACAATACGCGATGAGCTCATTGTTGACGCTATGTCACAATACCTTACGTTTTGTAACTGCGAATAAACGTTAACGTTGTCCGCTAAAAACATGGGGCAGATTGGCTGATACAATCTCATTGCGATTCATGGTAAATGATTTATTAGAACGAATGGAATATCATAAGGATACCATGGATTACTTCAAAAAAGATGATGAGAGTCGTTCCTACGGATTAGATGGCTTAACCAACAAGTATCCATCCACGCCCACCTTTATGTCGAGATAAAAAATCGGGGACTTCGGCAAAGTCGAGGTAAGATGGAAAATTCACAAATCACATATTCTTATTTTTAAAACAGCCCAGGCTTACAGTACATCGTTGCTGTGCAGATGGTATGAGTTTACGGTACCGGGTAGCGGTAATATGAATGTAGAAATCTCCCTATATATATGCAGATATGAAAATTACTGTCAAGAACAGTGTTTGCGACTTAATTATCGCGGACAGGAATATGAGAACAGCACTCAAATACTGAATCAATAGCCACACGACCTATATGCACAACCAGAAAAATGGCCATCATTGTACTGTCACACATTGTCTAGAATTAAACAGGAACATCTTCAGTGCGCAGAATTAACCATGAGGTGGTCCTGATATTATCCAGTCAAAATGCCACCATTCATTCTATTTGGAATAATTGTACCACGAACAACAGCTTCTGGCGGAACCGACAGCATCTTTCTGGATGCCCGTATATCTCGACTGTTTCGAGATACACGAGCGAAAATCAAACGGGAATGATACAGTGAGTAACCTTTGGCTGTACCAGCGTCAGATCCGACATTCAGTAGGCAGTCGTCGGCCATGTCCTATCAGAGCGGCCTGATGAGGACGATGACATGAATACAATTGTGTGTGTAGGGAATCTGGTGACACGCAAATATAATGCAGCAAAACATGGTTGTGATTTACACATCACCGACACGAGCAATGAATGATTGCTTTCTTCAATTTGATTGCGCTGGACTCGTGGGTCAGTAAGGGGAAGAAAGAAGGAAACACCATTCTAGTTTTCCTACTAATAAATTTATTTATGACAGATGATAGTTATGTTGACATTTTGCTGCAAAATGCAAATGTATTAATATTTGAAGGTATAAATAGCGATAGCCAGTATAGAAGACTGCGCGATATGAATGCGTCATTTTGTAGACGCATAACGCATAATATATTAAAATGTCAACAAATATATACGGTGTTCATATAAATAAAGTAGAGATGAGATGAAATGTGACAGAGTTAACTGAATCAATAGAATATATAATGTCATGAACAGGTCGGGATCCGCCCTAGCGAATTGAGGGTTGATATTACAAAACCTCTGATACCTTCGTGCCAGTTTGATCAGGTAACCTCGTCTTTTCGGTGGCATTTCTTTAACCCTGGAATTTAGACTTCCTCCATAACCGCTTCCTTCTCTTCGTTGGAGTGGCCATCTTCCTACCGATGTCCAATGTTAACTAACGATGCCATGTCCGAGATGTTCGATGCCTGACCCAGGCTGTCCGATGACGATTTTAGATTGTTCCATCCATGCGAGTTCATGGCCGCCCGATGTTGATTTGCCGTTTGCCGGACGTTTCTCTCATTTCCAACTTTCAGGCAGTTGCAATTTGATTTTCTTCAGATGGAAGATACCGTGACACTCGATAAAGCTTTGGCAGATGATCTCTTCTCTGGTTTCCGTTCTGTTACAGAAACGACCTGTGCAAAGGAAACAAATAACAGGAATTAGTACATACCAACAACGAAATGAATTCTGGGACAGTAACAATAACTGTAACGTTAGTGTTTCCTGGTGAGCCAAACTGAGCAGTTGTCCGTTCCTCTCCATCGCTATCTTGGCGAGGGAGATCAGCACCATTTACAGACAGGCAATGGAATTAAAATAAAATAAATCAAAATTGAACTCCACACTTCAGCCTCAAAATATTTTAGGGATTTTTCCTGAAATTCAGGCCATACATCCACAACTAGGCAAATATAGGCTCGACCTCCGGACCAGAGGATCATGGTTAAATTCAAAATGGCGGTTATGTGGGGTACCAGAAAAGTGATGTCTTCTTCTTCAAAACTTTATTTCACATCAGACAATTATTTGATAATTTATTTATATGCAGTTTTTGCGAAGAAAAGACATAAATAACAAATCGAAAATTCTGACGTCACTGTGAATTCATCACAACAGCCATCTTGGATTTTTACATTTTCTGAATGAGCATGACCCAAGAATATAGTGTGGTAAGTTTCAAACCCTTAGTCGAAGGGGTATTAGGAAAAATATTTAGGTCTGGGGCGAAATACTTTTCGCGTATTCTCTTCATTACTGTTTGGTCTGTACGCCAAACATAGACAAATCTGACAATTCAACTAATAGTTACCGGTACCAATAATTTACATCCAAAACAGAAAGTAAAGAACTAAGCTCTGCAAATGCACCAACCTATACTGTCCGAGAAAAACGCACTCTACTCACCTTTGTTTTTCACTTGAGGTGCGACATTCAGATAAAGTGAACACATGGTTGCCTGTTGAAGATCAATCGGCATTCTATGTCAGAGGGAAGACTCCATGGGTGAACTGCACCGCACCTTTAACCACGTCTTCAAGACTTTCAGAGGACCGTCGCTTTTTGGGAACCGTGGAGCCGAGGATATGTCTTGGGAGTCAGGAATCATTATCATATGTCAATCTGTCAATAAATTATAAAGAAAAACACATTAGGTTAAGTATTCATGATCATTGAATTAGAAAACTAATCCTAGTCACCTTGAGTAGAGAAAATCGACATGACGTGGATTTTAACCTTATCCGGACCGGATGAGTCGGGTATCTACCAGAGTTTTCCCTCAATTAAACTGATGAAATGTCGGAGACAAAATAAATTACTGGCTGTCCCACGACAGCAAATCTATTCCAGGCGGTTTGTTTGAATATTTTCAAATCAGGATGGTTGTATTGTTTAACTTACATGGCTGGTTAAACTCGCTTGAACTTGTCATCAAGAAACACATTTTTCGAGATAGAAAATGTCTAGGCTAAAAATTAGCGCCATTGTGGGACAGTTCACAGCATATGAAAATAAATGGCTGCATTAGACTTCCTTAGACTGATTCGTTTATTTCAAATTGATCGGGAAGAAAAAAAGACGCGAAGGGTGGATCGATTTTCAACCAGACAGTCAGACAGACCGCCATGCATACAGAAAGGAAATCAGGCCGAAGAAACTAAAAAATGCCAAAATACCAAAGGGGGTTACCCGACAAAAACCTGTCACAATGTTGCTTTCTCCCAATATTTGTTCCAGCTTGCAAGTATATTTTTCCATGTCAAATATTCTAGAATGAATTTGAATATATATGACACTAACTATTCCAGCCAAGGATGAATAACAGCCAATCGGTGGACTGTCCTGTTTTTCCTCGGTATTTCATCTTCTATACACAAAACTGCTGTCGTGTCACCTGAATCGCCTGTGGGGTCTGAATCGAGCATTCGGATGGGATTAAGGGGAGATAAAACCGACTCCACAAAGATATTGGATTACCAAACCTTGGGCTGAATACGCTGCGGAACAACATAGTGGACGTCTTCGATACCTCTGTTATGAGTAACAGGTCGTAGACTTATTGGCCCCTCTACTCATTTTAAAATTTCTGCTCCGCTTCCGGGTACATGGGTTACCAGCCTTCCTTATGCCACAATTTGTTCTTGTTAATGTCCTATATCAATATGGGGATCTTCCTTGGTGCGGCCATATACGAGAATAGTTTGGCCAGTCATTTAAATATATAGTACAACTTTATCAGACTATATCGGAAGCAGGCGGCTGTGTCTTTGTTGAGGGAACACAGTACGGGAACTTGTACATTTTAGTGATGTTGATTATTACATTCGATATTCGTGGAAAACTGTGTCGAAAACTGTTACTATTATGTTGGTGATTTGAAAACGGCCTTCTTTGTCATTCCGTTTTGTTCGTCCGATGACAAAGTCTCCGTACAACATGCTCATTTCGACCAAACATTGCCGTATATCACTCACCTGATATTATATTGGAGAGTAGACGAAGATAATAATCGCATAAGTATATCACTCGAACACGCTTTGTTGTCCAAAATGATACAACAAATATCCCATCAAGATGGCGTCTGTTTATTCCGAAGATCCTTGGATACGGAACCGATTTTCTCCTTAACATCTCCTTGAGCGCAAATACATAATCCCTTCAGCTTTAGCTAAACAATCAAACAGACGTATCGACATTATTCGGGAAACGGGTTATGTGCAATCTCACTCTCGCCAAGATAATGTATATCATTTCGTTTCTTTCTAAGCCTGAAACTTAACGAAAATGTGGCATTTACAATCTGACCGCGTCACCGGGAGCAGACAATACACTAAGCTTGACGCCGCGTTGCACTGTGACATCACTATAGAACAAACAGTCCGACGCAACAATACGCGATGAGCTCATTGTTGACGCTATGTCACAATACCTTACGTTTTGTAACTGCGAATAAACGTTAACGTTGTCCGCTAAAAACATGGGGCAGATTGGCTGATACAATCTCATTGCGATTCATGGTAAATGATTTATTAGAACGAATGGAATATCATAAGGATACCATGGATTACTTCAAAAAAAGATGATGAGAGTCGTTCCTACGGATTAGATGGCTTAACCAACAAGTATCCATCCACGCCCACATTTATGTCGAGATAAAAAATCGGGGACTTCGGCAAAGTCGAGGTAAGATGGAAAATTCACAAATCACATATTCTTATTTTTAAAACACCCCAGGCTTACAGTACATCGTTGCTGTGCAGATGGTATGAGTTTACGGTACCGGGTAGCGGTAATATGAATGTAGAAATCTCCCTATATATATGCAGATATGAAAATTACTGTCAAGAACAGTGTTTGCGACTTAATTATCGCGGACAGGAATATGAGAACAGCACTCAAATACTGAATCAATAGCCACACGACCTATATGCACAACCAGAAAAATGGCCATCATTGTACTCTCACACATTGTCTAGAATTAAACAGGAACATCTTCAGTGCGCAGAATTAACCATGAGGTGGTCCTGATATTATCCAGTCAAAATGCCACCATTCATTCTATTTGGAATAATTGTACCACGAACAACAGCTTCTGGCGGAACCGACAGCATCTTTCTGGATGCCCGTATATCTCGACTGTTTCGAGATACACGAGCGAAAATCAAACGGGAATGATACAGTGAGTAACCTTTGGCTGTACCAGCGTCAGATCCGACATTCAGTAGGCAGTCGTCGGCCATGTCCTATCAGAGCGGCCTGAAGATGACGATGACATGAATACAATTGTGTGTTTAGGGAATCTGGTGACACGCAAATATAATGCAGCAAAACATGGTTGTGATTTACACATCACCGACACGAGCAATGAATGATTGCTTTCTTCAATTTGATTGCGCTGGACTCGTGGGTCAGTAAGGGGAAGAAAGAAGGAAACACCATTCTAGTTTTCCTACTAATAAATTTATTTATGACAGATGATAGTTATGTTGACATTTTGCTGCAAAATCCAAATGTATTAATATTTGAAGGTATAAATAGCGATAGCCAGTATAGAAGACTGCGCGATATGAATGCGTCATTTTGTAGACGCATAACGCATAATATATTAAAATGTCAACAAATATATACGGTGTTCATATAAATAAAGTAGAGATGAGATGAAATGTGACAGAGTTAACTGAATCAATAGAATATATAATGTCATGAACAGGTCGGGATCCACCCTAGCGAATTGAGGGTTGATATTACAAAACCTCTGATACCTTCGTGCCAGTTTGATCAGGTAACCTCGTCTTTTCGGTGGCATTTCTTTAACCCTGGAATTTAGACTTCCTCCATAACCGCTTCCTTCTCTTCGTTGGAGTGGCCATCTTCCTACCGATGTCCAATGTTAGCTAACGATGCCATGTCCGAGATGTTCGATGCCTGACCCAGGCTGTCCGATGACGATTTTAGATTGTTCCATCCATGCGAGTTCATGGCCGCCCGATGTTGATTTGCCGTTTGTCGGGCGTTTCTCTCATTTCCAACTTTCAGGCAGTTGCAATTTGATTTTCTTCAGATGGAAGATACCGTGACACTCGATAAACCTGTTGTGTCTTTACGCGATATTGGAGACGTTTTAGGTCGTATATTTCGTGCACCTGTCAAAAACTTGAGGATGTTGTTGTTGTTATTTGCTCACCATTTCCGACGATCTCGGAAGCTGATGAGTATACTTTGTCCCTTCTTTGGCACATTATTCTTACGTCTTAAACATCTATGTACCACTAAAACATCCCTGAAGATACTGTCCGTTGTTTATAAGATAAGAGTGCACTGTTTTGAGCTATGGAACGTCTCGTTGACGGTTGAAATCTTCCGCTTTCTGCCATGCTGTTTTCTGCAGAGCGGGGGTTTCCCTGTCAATCTACCTTAGGGGCGTGTTTGCGCCACTTACCGTGTTATTTGATTGGTTACTATACGAGGTCAGAGGTCAGGTCAGAAAACTATAAATACGCGCATTTTTAGTGGACAAGAGATCTCCAACATATCCTTCTAAAGTTTGGATGTGTTTTTGGAGAGGTTTTGGCCGAAAACTAAATTGCTAAATTTATTCTCGAAAGTGTTACGCCGGATATGGCACAAGGCATGATGGAATACCCACCACTGGTGAGTTACAGCTAATAATATTGTAGCATGGTGCAGTTGTCATTCACTTGGTATGGCACGGTCATGTGATCTTATTAGCATGTAAACAGGTCGGGATTTCTGTATTGCGTCATCACGCACATTGCTCCCGATGTCGTGAAATTATGCGACGACCCTGGGAAAGAATTGGCGTTAGTGCTTGAGAATAAATTACTAAATTATATATGAAACTAAAGCTTGGAGTTGAATTCAGATATCTTCTCCAAATATTTTGGCAATTTATGTAGACGTTTCACCACATAGGGAAGTTTTAGAGGTCTACTATTTCGGAGTGTGCCAGATCTGGTGCAAACTCTGTGTAGTAAAACATCTCCGCGAGCTGCACCGTATTCGGAGCAAGCTAGAATTCTGCAAGCTGCACCGTTTTCGGAGCAAGTCTAAATTATGCAACCTGCACCTAGTCCAGTGCTGAGATTTGCACCATTTTCGGAGCACCATATTATATAATTTTGACACTTGATAATAAGTACCATGCCAGCTCTGCTGTGCCGGATTTGGCACAAACTGTCAATCAAAACATGCGGTGCCGGATTTGGCACAAACTGAATCAATCAAAACATGCAGTGCCGGATTTGGCACAAACTGAACCGGTGCCGGATTTGGCACAAGCTGAACTGATTCTGACCTGATCATCTAATCACGGTGTATATGTAAACTGAACCTACAGTACATATTACCATATACTTATACCCATATACAACATTTGTACATTGATGAATAAAATTGTTCATGTTATATTTCACCTGAATCACAATCTCCGTTATCTTTGAGTCTGTTTGTGTTTTGCATGTCTAGTATATTACTGTCTCATTCGAACCCGATTCATGGTTTACAGAGTACCGAACTCTGAATGTGATGTGTTCACCCTACTCTCATTTTCGCCTCCGGAGAGAAATCACACACCAGTGAGATACACTGAGTGACATATAGGGTTGCGCGTTACATTTGGTGGCAGCGGTGGGATATTCTTGGTACCGGATACATTTGTGCCGGATAACCTTGGAATATTGAGACAGTATATTGGACGAAACAGACTCTTGGAGATTGAAAACACAAATCAGAGCTAAAAACTGAAAATGGATGACTCGAATGTTGTGACTTTTAAGTCACCAAACCTATGTGGTGAAACTTCTCATGACAGTGATACAGATCTTGAAATCCCCGACCTGGAGAATGCTGTACTTCTTGAACTTGACAATGCTAATGAAACAAAAGAATCTCTTAGTTCTACTAAAGAGCTTTCAGCTGCATTGTCAGAACAGTTTAGTCAATTGGCTAATCAACTTATCAATCAAATTAAATGGAATTTTGATGAGTTAGCAGAAAATCAGAGAAAAACAAAATGCCAAATAAATGAAATATCTGAGAATCTGAAGCAGAATAAAGATCAATTTGGTCTACTCTTTGAGAAAATTAACTGTTTGGAAGAGAAATATGACAGATTATCCGGCGAGGGTAAACAATTAACGGAGACAAGTGACAAACTCCCAAAATCTGTAAATGCAAAACAGTTTGACTTGAAAAGACCAGACTTTTACAGCACTCAACATTCCCAGACTACTCCAGAAATGGAGAGGCAACCATTACATGTACATGTTGCAAATTCCAGGCCTGTTTTGAGGTGGGGGCATACTCAGGACCCTGAACATGTAGATTTGAAACATGAAAGTAGCAACACACCCCCACATGCTGATTCACCATGGCCTAGAGAAGGCACTGGTCTGAAATATGAAAATCAGGGACTTGGATTTGTTGCTAGTACTCCTCAGGAAATTGCTGGAATTGGTGAAGCCAATTATGTGCCATTTTACAGTGTTGGCAATAAACAAAATCATCAACCTGGACAGGGTGGTAGTCCTGGTAATGGGCATGTCAGACTTGACGCAGGAGATATTGACACTGGACAAATTCCTATGAATTGTTCTTTCGCTCATTCTGCACATAATGGCACATTAAAAATGAGACCTCAGACTTATGATGGGTTCGAGGATTGGGAAGAGTGGCTAACTCAATTTGGTATTTTGGCAGACATAAATGGGTGGAATTACTCCACTAAGGCACTATATCTTGCAGGAAGCCTGAAGGGAGCAGCAAGAGCTGTTCTTAGTGAGTTATCAGAGACTGAAAGGCGCAACTATGACTGCCTAGTAAAATCTCTTAGTTATCGATTTGGTTCAGTAAACCGAGCTGAGGTTTTCAGGGCTAGATTACAAACCAGGTTACGGGGAAAAACTGAAACTTTGCCTGAATTAGCTCAGTCCATAAGAAAGTTGACTCGTCAGGCATATCCCAATGCACCTGTCGCCCTGCTAGACACTCTAGCAATCGACCACTTTATTGATGCAATCCATGATGCTGATATGAGACTTCGCTTGCGTGAAGCTCAACCTAAGACTATGGCTGATGTTGAAGTTATAGCTGTTCGTCTAGAAACGCACAGGTTGGCCGATCGGCAACGTGGTCGCCATGTACATGTAGCCAATATGGTTCATGGAAAATCTGATGACTCAAAGTCACGAGATGAATTGGGAACCAATATCACATCTCTGGTGACTGAAGTAAAAGGGTTAAAAAAAGAGTTTTCTGAGTTGAAGAAAGGCTTGGTGAAAGGGGGACCAACTTCAGAAAATCCACCCAATAGGCCGCAGGTTGCTGGTGGTAATGGAAATAACAGACAAGATAGAAACTGGGCATGGGATAGGAGAAATGAGAGGGGCAATCAGCCCTATTATGGTAATCGCAATGCTCCAAGTGCTCAAAATGCGGCTTTTGGTAGAAATAACAATCAGGGAAACTACCAAGCGCCGAGTTCAAGGGTCGTCGGGATCCGGCCAAATTATCAAGGCCCAACCTAGTAATGATCAATAACTTATTGGGCAATGGTGAAGGTCTCTTTGTTGCTGCTGCAGTAGAGAATAGACCTGTTGCTATGTTGGTTGATACAGGTGCCAATGTAACAATATTGAAAACAGACATTTTCAATCGTTTACCCCTTGCATCACGCCCAGAAGTTTTCAATGTAAATAAAAGTTTGGTCACTGCAACCGGTGATATAACACCATTTGATGGTTGTGTTGAAATTAAAATTCGGTTCGGGAAACATGAATTTTCCCATGAAGTTTTGTTGGCAGATATCCAAATTGAATGTATACTGGGGATGGATTTCCTCACAAAACATAAATGTGATTTGAAACTTAGTACTGGCACACTGTCAGTAAACAAGGAGGAAATACCCTGTTACAGGCATGTTAATGACATAGAGCCTACTTGTTGTAGGATATCTGTTGCTGAGAATACTCTAATTCCCCCTGGAAGTGAAGTAGTAATCTCAGGAAAAGCAGTTGAAATTCCATATGGAGTTCATTATGGAATAATAGAGCCTGTAGATAGATTTATGCAGAGAAATGAACTGTTATTGGCAAAAGCGGTAGTAGACCCGAGCCAAGGTATAATACCATTGCGTATTATGAATCCTACTGATCGAGCTCAAATGCTATACAAGAATACGATAGCTGCAGTTTGTGATCCTGGAATTGAAATTATCCAGGTTGATGAGAAAACAGAAAAATGTTCTGTAACAAACTGCCAGACAGTCAATCCCCATAATTCGACAAAGCCTCCAATTCCCAGTCATTTAGTGGATCTCGTTGAGAGGAGTTCCCAAAATTTGACAGGAGCTGAAAAAGAGGAAATGACTGAACTTTTAGTTGAGTTTCAGGATATCTTCTCCAAAGATGGTAATGATATCGGTCGAACACATTTAGTAGAACATGAGATTGATACAGGTTCAGCACGTCCTGTCAAGCAAAATGCTAGACGTGTTCCCTTGGCTAAACAGGCAGTGGTTGAGGAGGAAATAAATAAAATGTTGGAGAATGGTATAATAGAGCCTAGTTTCAGTCCATGGTCTTCTCCCATTGTCTTGGTGAAGAAGAAAGATTCCACTATTCGATTTTGTGTGGATTATCGACTCGTGAATGATCTGACTCAGAAGGATAGTCATCCACTCCCTAGAATCGATGATACTTTGGATTCATTGTCAGGAGCGACTTGGTTCTCCACTATGGATCTCAAAAGTGGCTATTGGCAAGTAGGAATGTCTGATAAAGACAAACCAAAGACTGCATTCACCACATGACAGGGAGGATTTTTCCATTTCTTAGTCATGCCATTTGGTTTGGCAAATTCACCCGCTACTTTTGAGAGGCTAATGGAGCGAGTTTTAGCAGGGCTATCGCACGAAATTTGTATGGTATATTTAGATGACATAATTTGTTTTGGAAAAACATTCCAGGAGGAATTGGAAAATTTGCGGCAGGTATTCACCAGACTCCGAGCTGCGAATTTGAAACTGAGTCCAAAGAAATGTGACTTGTTCCGTAAGGAAGTGGCGTTTCTTGGTCATATCATTAGTGAGCATGGAGTAAGTACAGATCCCAAGAAAGTGGAAGCTGTAAAAGATTGGCCAATTCCTAGAAACGTCAAAGATGTTCGAAGCTTTTTAGGCTTATGTTCCTATTATCGGAAATTTATTGAAAGTTTTGCTAATATAGCAAGACCATTGCATCATTTGACAGAGCATGACTGTTCATTTGCATGGACAGAAGAATGTGACCTGGCATTTACTACCTTGAAGAATAGAATGATATCAGCACCAATACTTGCTTATCCTATACCGGATGGGGAGTTTATATTGGATACTGATGCTAGTAATTTTGCTATAGGTGGAGTTCTTTCTCAGATACAAAATGGAGTCGAGAAAGTTATAGCTTATTACAGCAAAGCCCTCAGTAAAACTGAACGCAATTACTGTGTTACACGCAGAGAATTGCTTGGTGTAGTTTTGAGCGTAAAACAATTCCATCACTACTTGTATGGTCGACACTTCAAAGTCAGAACAGACCATGGTTCGCTGAGATGGTTGCTTCACTTCAAAAATCCTGAAGGCCAAGTAGCCAGATGGATAGAGACATTAGGTACCTATGACATGGAGATAGAACATCGTAAAGGGCGTTTACATTCTAATGCCGATGCTCTATCAAGGAGACCGTGTTATGATGATGGCTGTAATCATTGTGAAAGGCTTGACCAGAAACATGATCATTCAGAGAATGACATACATGTAGTAGTTGGGAATGTTCACACAACAGATATCACTATGAAGGATGATATACATGTAGAACAATTAGCTACAGATTGTACATGTATAATCACTCCCGAGAAAATGCATAATTTGCAGCAATCAGATCCCAAGATTGGAATTGTACTTAGTTGGAAGTTGAAAGGTACACGTCCTCCTTGGTCAGAAATTAGTGCGTTGTGCGCCGAGATCAAACACTATTGGTGTATTTGGGATACCTTGTATTTACACAATCAGGTGTTGTACAAGAAGTGGGAATCAGAGTCTGGAAATGAAATAAAATGGCATGTTATACTCCCAGAAATACTAAGGAAGACTGTTTTGACAGAATTACATAACTCACTAACTGCTGGCCATCTCGGGGTTAAGAAAACCTTAGGCAGAGTTAGGGAAAGATTCTATTGGTGTCATCTCAGAAGAGATGTAGAGCACTGGTGTAGAATATGTGACATGTGTGCTTCTAGAAAGAGGCCTAGAAATAAATTTAAGGCACCAATGAAACAGTATATTGTTGGAAGGCCGATGCAACGGATAGCTTTGGATGTAATGGGTCCTCTTACTACCACAGACAGCAGAAATAGATATATTCTTGTGGTGGGGGATTATTTCACAAAGTGGGTTGAAGCCATTCCCATGAGGAATCAAGAGGCTATCACTATAGCAGAAAAGTTACTGGAGAGAGTTGTCTCCCTTTTTGGTGTTCCAGATGAAATTCATTCTGATCAAGGTTCTAATTTTCAGTCACAGATATTCTGTGAGCTATGTAAATTAATGGGGAGCCAGAAAACTAGAACCACACCTTACCATCCACAGAGTGATGGGATGGTGGAAAGAATGAATCGGACATTGGAGAATATGTTGTCAGCTTTTGTGTCTGACAATCAGAGAGATTGGGATGTACATCTTCCTCTTATGATGATGGCATATCGTTCTTCTGTACATGAGACAACTGGGGTTACACCCTGTGCTATGATGCTTGGCAGAGAGATAAGGATGCCTGTCGATTTGATGTTTGGCATACCTGAAAGTATAGAAACTGACATATCAGATTATGCTTATGATCTTTGTCATCGAATGGAAAGAATACATGAGGTTGCTAGGGAACATATGAAGATAGCTAGTGACCGAATGAAGAAGAATTATGATTCTGGTCTGAATATCCATATTTATGAGGCTGGAGATCTTGTATGGCTGCATAATGCTGCTCGGAAGAAAGGGTTAAGCCCAAAACTGCAGAGACACTGGAAAGGACCGTATGTGGTAACACACAGACTTTGTGATATCACGTATCGTGTACAACTGACACCAAAATCAAAACCCTGTGTGGTACATCACAATAGGCTTAAACCATATAAAGGGGAGAATGGCCCTAAATGGTTTAAGGGGAATATCACCAAAAGTGGTGACAATTGTGAAATGCCCACTCCAGATGATATTATATATCTAGGGAAGAGTGAACAGAAAATTGATGGTGACACGATTCACGATTCACAGACTGACAGTGTTAAGAGAAATAGACTGCCATATGTCAGAAATAAAATAAAGAATTCCAGTAAGACTGGTAAAGACAAACCAAAGTTCTCACATGCCCCTTCTTTTCGAGAAAATGACCGACCCCGTCGGACTTGCAGACAGCCTCGCCGGCTTGGTGAATTCTTATATCTGTAACAATAAGCAGATAATAGAATGAAAACATGTTATTTCTTCCAGATCAAGTACTGGGTGTGCAGTACGTGCGATAACTTTGAAAGTTTGAGGAGAACAGCCGCAGAGAGGCACGTATTGGAGCACCACAGCGGCTTTGGGTGGAAGTGCCTCCTTTGTCGGAAAACGTTCCACCGGTGGATACCAAAACACAATGGCTGCGAGTGTACCGAGTTGGTTGTCGTAAACTGCTTGACAGGAGAGGTGGGGCCAGAGGTGGATGGATCATTCGCAGCCTTCAAAGCCGAAATCTTTCACACCAAGGTAGAGGTGGTGATGAAACCTCGTTATCCATTTTTGCAGGCGAGTAACCAGGTATCTACGGGCGGGGCCCCGAGACCTGGTTACAAACGACCAGGGCAGTGTAGACCAGCTGAGCTGGCTACCCCCTCTAAAACACAGAAGGCTGGACCTTCACCTACCCCCTCCAAATCACGAAAGGCTGGACCTTCATCCACCAGATCCAAATCAAATAAGGCTGGGCCTTCAACTTCAAAACCTAAGGCTGGTTCCTCTACTGCTGCTGCATCTAAGGCTGGTCCTCCAAATTATACAATCCCTAGACTACAGCCTGCTGGACAGGAACTTGTAGACCTCACTGCATCGAGTCCTCATCATGCCCCTGTTGAACAGGTGGAGATTACTCCTGCTGGACAGGAAGCTAATATATCTAATACAGTATCTGTTTTGGAGGCGCAGGATCGTCCTCCAATTCGCTTCACCATTAGAAGTACACCTGAATCCACCATCTCTACTAACATCTTGCAGCTGGACTGCAAGAGTATCATTGGTAACATTTCGGACACTAATTCTGAGGCTTCAGCTCAGGCAGGTCCTGCTGGAGATGCTGAATGCCAAAATCTTCACTCACCGTCACCAACCTGTAATCCAGTCCCAGCCGACCTCCAGGATAAGAGGGATTGGCGCCAAACAATCAGAACCATGGAGGAGGAGCCAGATTATATTACAACAATACTTACCAGTCTGCAGGAACAACAACGGGGTAGAGTTATTTTAAATGTGGGGGGGACTCGGTTCGAAACGAGTATTAATACTCTCCGTTTCGAACCGACGTCAATTTTCGGAATGATAGCGGGGAACAAATACAGATACGCACCACTAGAGGAAATTCGGGGGGGAGTTGTTTATTTTTTTGACAGAGAGCCTCTCCATTTTCGGCACTGTCTAAATTACTTGCGGAATGGGGGGATAACCGACGCATCAACCCTTCCATCTGAGCGGAGGTACCTGGTAGAGCTGCGCCGTGAGGCTCAGTTCTACAAGCTGGATGGATTGGTTGAAGTAGTCAACCGTAAATTAGCATTTTTGAATGAATCCTAAATTTGGGGGATATTTCGGACCCACTGGGGGAGAGGTTACCTGATTTTTGTAGTTTTTTTTTGGTCACAGTAGGATATTGGGGTTGGGAAAGGATTTCAACTTGTAAATTATGTATTCAGTTTAGGTCTGAATCACATATCAATATCTAGGTCAGTACTTTCTTGTATTATATTATAAAAGAGATTGTATATATGTATAACTGTAATAAAACTGCTGAGCAGAATCCTAGTCCACATGTATAACAAAAATTGATTATTTTTATTCTAAATCTAGTAAATGTGCCAAATAATTCATGCATTTGCTCAGGTTACTTATATGTATGATATATTTTATATTTCATTCATTCAGGTTCAATGCGAGATCCGTGTGTTAATGTATATACTATGCCTGATGTGAATTCTTGTGAAATATATATATATTCTAGGGTAAATAAGACCTTATGTCTGTAATTAATTCAACTGAATTTATCTTGTACGGTTAATATACCCACAAAAGTACAAGTATTTAAGCAAACTCATATATATTATACAAAATAAGTACATGTATGAAGTTCGAGTGTTATACAGTTATACAGTTTTGGTTCATTCAAGAAGTTGGTCCATGGGAGATTACTCCTTTGACAGTTTTCGAAAGTTCCACTATTACACCAAGATAATTGTTCGAAAGTTCATTCCTGTTGGTTCATATATTTATCTCTTACATATATGCTAACCCGGCTGGGACATATATATTTAATAAATAGAGATTTTATCTTGTTCTAATGAACTCTCTGCGTTATATTCTTGCATTGCATCATTGCAATGTACCAGTCCAGGATATTGAAAATTCTACTGGTGGTATATCATATGATCAACTTGTTTGCATGACTGCCAGATTTGGGGACCAAATTTTATAGAGGTGGGGGCAATGTAGCGGCCCAGGCCTTATTTAATCTTGAGGCATATATTCATGCAAACCTGTTGTGTCTTTACGCGATATTGGAGACGTTTTAGGTCGTATATTTCGTGCACCTGTCAAAAACTTGAGGATGTTGTTGTTGTTATTTGCTCACCATTTCCGACGATCTCGGAAGCTGATGAGTATACTTTGTCCCTTCTTTGGCACATTATTCTTACGTCTTAAACATCTATGTACCACTAAAACATCCCTGAAGATACTGTC
>JAVTVY010048263.1:0-24335 GCA_036873755.1 Hanleya hanleyi | reverse complement strand
AAACTTATCACACCATACCCTTGAGTCAAGCTCTACCAGAAAATGTAAAAAATCCAAGATGGCCGCTTTGATGACGTCACAGTGACGTCATTTTCAAAAACGGCATTTTTTGGTCGATTTTTCGGTCAGATTTTCCGAATCTTTTATTAATGCCATTTCTCCGCAAAAACTGCATGATAAATTTGTAAATATTAATGTGATGTGAAATAAAATAGTTTTTGCATACTTTTCATCGCGGAAAAGCAGAAATTTTGAAGGAAAATGACAAAAACATCACTTTTCTGGCACCCCACGTGGCCTCCATCTTGAATTTACCCATGCTTCTTTGCTCGGGGAGTTATGCAAATAGGCTCAAAATTCCCCCAATATGATACACTATAAAGTCACGGAGTTTCAGCTCTCCCTTTTTTTGTCGTTCCGGAGATGGCGCAAAAAGTTTGGTAGGGGACCATAATGGCTCGGGTTAACATCACAGTATGACATTGTAACAGAAAATGTCATAGTACAACACTAAAATGTTAATCGGATTGTTCATGATGTCACTGTAGTATGGCATAGTTGAATTTTGATTGTTGCATAACTTCAATTCATAACTTCCAACTTGTAATGGAAATGTGTCAAAATGTAACAATATTCCATGCCAATCAATGCTTTACCGATAAACATGAAGGACATCATCTTCACCTATTATAGAGGAGCGCTTTGTCCGTGCAGCTGGCCGTCCATGTCACTGGGTTCATGCCGCTGGGTAGGTATATGATATTAGAAATCGTACCCTGTTACTGTAAGGTGTAGGGTGTGACACAATCACCCCACAGATAATATAAGCTAGTTCATTGGACAAGGGAAGCCTGTTGATTCGATTGGGATGCTTGTTATTCATGTTATTAGGCTTATATCTTTTAATATGTTTTACTACTGTATGTTTACATACTTTATTTATTTGATTACGTATATCCCTGACATGCATTTTCATGCATATATTGTAGAATAATATAAAAAGAGCATAACTCCTGAATTTGATGTGCAATCAGCAACCTGTCTCAAGTTCCCCATATTAAAGCATAGGAAGGGAAGATATTGTATGCAGACATGGCAGACAGCAGATGAAAAATAACTTGCAGCTCTGCTGGACTCAGACATCAAGACTGGAAGCAAAACATTGTATATTTTGCCATTCATTAAAAGTATAATAAAATGTTTTGTAAACTACATTAAAAGTGTCTGACTTCTTATTGTTTTGACATATGATGTATGGTCTGACTGAGTAGTAGTTGTACGAATTTGAGATAAATGTGGGGATTGTGTTGAACAAATGTGGGGATTATGTCGGGCAAATAGTCGGCAGATTCGAAAAGTTAAATGTCCGGGTAGGGATTAAGTAGGGCACACTTTTACCTGTGTTTGTATTCGAAGTTCAAGGTGGGGTTGATGTGGGGCGAATTGTTTTCTGACTCATCTCTTCTTGGTGAAAATTCAGAGTACAAAAATTCAGTATTTTCTCTCTTAAGCTAATAACTATTCAAGTAAACAAGAGGAAATTATGTTTTCGGTTTATAAACACAACACACTAAGGAAACAATACGATCAAACCGAACACCTCCTTTTAACATTGGACACCACGTTGTGGTAGTCGTGTTGGGACAATCTGCAAATGACGCTCTAATCCTTCATACGGCGTTATCAGTTCCAGAAGCATCGTTTTTCCTTAGGACCGCTATGGCAAATATGAAACAAATAAGACGCAAAAATGAATAAAATGATACTTTTCCATCTTCAGTGGTAAGAGATATTTGATACACTTTATTTTTAAGTAAACATCTTTACAATAGAAACATTTTTGAATTGAGTGAAGCATTCCTTATGCTTACAGAATTACCGGAGGGTAGTGGAAATATATATGGATGGGTGAGGGCTATAAAGAGTACTTTACCGGAGAGAACCGACGATCCGGGATTATCCAGGGTTCAATGTAACAGGCCAGCTGCAGTTCAAGAAGGACCACAACTATAAGAGCTTTGACTGGTACATGAAGAATGTGACCTATGATGTTTACGAGCAGTTCCTCCCGCCAAGACCAAATATGGCTTGGGGAGGGGTGGGTGAGTCCTATCAAAGACTAAAGATAACACAGCGCGAAAATGACGTGCATAACGTGCATTTACGAGAGGCGTTTTTCTTTTCGAATTAATCTGTATTCGAACATTTTCGCAATGAAACGCACTGCGGTGATTTTCATTCGGCAGAATAGCGCCACAAAAACACAACTCGTAATATTCATATTTGCGCTGTGTAAGCCGATGCATACGGCCTGTTACCATGTCACACTGATAAGAGTTGTATCCCATTTCTCTATTGCAAGAAATTACCTTGTGTTTATGTGTCCAATGAAGTAAGAAATTTAAGAACGTTAAATTGAGTATCGAAATTCGTACTTTGAATGTGTCGTTACTGAAAGAAGTAGCAATGCTCCAACCGTGTTACCATGATCCACGTGTTGATGTGTTGTTAATGTTTGATCACTTCCTGATTGTTTATTTTGTTGCGATTTGCTGTATTCTAAAGTTGCTTTCATGAGTTGAATAGGCAACGTTACACAATGTTTTCGTGGCGATTGCCTTGTAGTAATTACACATACATAGGTTTAGCCAGTATAGTGAGCCGGCTTACCTACTGGTTCTAACCCCGAGAGAAGCAGTCTGTTACGTCCTGTCTGTCCCAAGTCAGTATCTTCTCTGACTTCTTTACCAAGCCCGCGAGTTACCCTCATTGGCTATTGGACAATCAGCGCCCTCTACGAAGGGGAGAGAGGGCAGACATCTCTATAATAAAGCACTTGTCTCCCCTGCATCACTGTGACACTAATGTTAGTTAATAGTCAACTGACAAGACAGTGAGGAAACCTATTCTCACTACACCTTTCTCGCTTTTCTTTTTGGGAACGGGCATACCAGCGACTGAGTCTAAAACTCCAGTATTCCCAATGATAAAAACATCTCATCAAAATATGGAACTGTACCTAAAACTCTACTTCGAACTGTTCTAAAAACCGGACATAGCCTAACAACAATCTACGTAAAATTAGTCCGACAATAAAGTACCCAGCCCCATATCAAAGAAGCTGATCTCTAACCCCAACCCTCAGGTCGATTTATCAGCAGACCTCTAATTTCCCCCAAGGAGACCCAAAGGAGCTGGATCGAACTGGCTCAATTTTGGTACCAATCCGACTCGCTCTAGAATCTTCCTTACCCCCAACCAGGTAAGTATCCCCGTCCCCTAATAAATTAAGGGCTCACTCAATTTTATATCTGTCAGCCCGTCTTAAATTGAGAGACTGGCTACACTATACAGCCTGTCAAGAAACAGACTGACTAAGGAAATAATTGCCAGACTCTCCTAAATTGAGGGACTGACTGTATCAGACAGCCCATCACGAATAGGTTTGACAAAAGGTATCGGACATTTTATAATCTGTCAGCCCCTCTTAAATTGAGAGACTGACTACAATGTACAGCCTATCAGAAAACAAACTGACTAATGAAATAATTGCCAGACTCTCCTAAATTGAGGGACTGACTATATCAGAGAGTCTATCAAGTTTTCACTGTCAACACTCGTTGAGAGCTTGCTCAGTTTGAAAACCTATCAGTCCCTGTTAAATTGAAAGACTGGCTACAATATACAGCCTCTCAAGAAACAGGCTGACCAAGAAATAACTGCCAGACTCTCCTACATTGAGGGACTGGCTATATCAGATATCCCATCAAGAATAGTCTGTCTTAGGCAATAACTGTAAGACACTCAGTCCCTCATTAATTGATTGACTGGATAGCGAACATAGTCTGACTAAAACAGTAACTGCCTGTCAGTCCTCCATACATTGTGGGACTACCCATATAGCCCAAGGCTTCAGGAAACCAGTATCCTCTGTATGCATCAACAGAGACACACACATGAAGAATCAACGCATGTGGAACACCCGTGCACAAGGTGCCGCTAACACGCCAACTCAACATGTGGATGAAGCTGCAGGACCAGAAGGAACATCGGAATCCATTGAGCTGAAGTGCACTGCGTTGCTAATGTTACCGCGTTGCCAATGATCAGTTAGCCAGGGTCTGAATAAACATATCCAAAATAATCCCCGAATTTGATCAGACATAAGGCTTCACAGCGATCACTTTACCAAACAAGGTCAAGGCTTGTCTGATGTCTGACTGTTATTTCAGATCCTGATTCATTAAATTTAAACCGGGATGACGAACACCGGTGCATATCTCACTGAGGCTTCCATAGTGAAGGCACAGGCAGAGTTGTGGCCACAAACTCCCAGACCCTGTGTCTCCAACATGGATTGCCCCGTCATTCTCTTCCCTTGTTAAATCAGCCCTCACAATTTGCACAACTCTCCTCGGCAAAAACTCATGTAGCATCCAAGTAACTTCCATTTAACACCATTTAACAATTGGCGAATGATGTGGCCAACCGTGAGGGCTGAACCCACAGATAAAATTTACCCCAACCCACCATTCCACAATCCCATCCACTCCACACTTTCATTCAAGCCATTCTCCTAACCCCCTAAAGAGTTGAACATATCTCCATCACACCGCTACACAACACACATTGCACATTTTTCCAACACGCATCACGTCCTCGCAACACACCAACTGTTCTAAAATAGGTACACACACCACACTGTACTGAACCCTCAATCTGCCAAAAATATTCATTCTAAAATATAGGCCCACACATCACAAATCAACCAACACACCATTATCCAACATCCGCACATATCACAGATTTCTTTCCAGACATTTTATCATTTTTTATCTTTCCCCCCACCCCCAAAGCCAAAAAAAACCTTCACAACATCAAACCAAGTTGCCACATCACCTACATCAAAATACAAAGACATCACCAACATCAAAATCAACTCAAAACAGTGTTCTAGATGGAGCCACATGCCAATGCCCACTGTCAATCTGCATTGCCTCCTAACATTACCAATGCTAAAAGAGAACTAAATTAAGGCACTGTCCAACCCGGTCATCATGCATTAGCATTTCACTGCAGGAACCCCCATGTTACCAATGACCAGGGCCTTCTCCTCAAAATCAACAACACAGCCGTATGCGGACAGAAATTCCGAGCCCAGTAACAAATCCTGAACCGCCGGAGTTGCAATCATGTCTCCAAAGCAATAAAACCCTGCAACAGAAAGGGGAACCTGTCGAACCAACATTCCCATACTGGCCGTACCTGTTTATCTGTGCTCCAAGGAATCTATCGGAGAGGATGATCTGCTCAAGAGTCGATCCTGTTTTGAAGAATTTGTTCTTCTGATGCAACAGCTTTATGGTATGTATGAATTACAAGCGTCTAGTCCGTCATTCATAATCCAGCCGTCGTCCATTAGAGAATATCCGCGTCCATAATCCAAAGACCTATTCCATATTCCATATAACAGTATTAGCACCAAATTCAAAAAGACAATCATAGTATACATAAACATAGGCTTGTTTCCTGCAAGAGAGAAGCGGTCAACAGTTTTCAATGATGCCGGCAAGACATCATGATGTTCCAAAAATATCAAATCCGTATCGCTGATCAGTATTCTTAATCCATAATATTCGTTATAGAGTCGTCATCTAAAAAAAGATGTATCTCAGTCACGCTTTGATTGTGACTGTTCATATGAGTACCATGAGGATCTTGAAGTACATGGGTTCATACGGCCCCTAGCCCCGGGTTAAGCGGAAGTAGACACAAGTTACGAAACGTAGCGCCATAGATCTTGAACGCTACGTTCGTATTTTGCTATCAGCATGCGATATGTATCGCCAAATTTGAGAAACTTTGAGTGGAGGCGCTTGATAATATAATATAACCATGAGAAAAACTTGTAAGCGCTTTGTAATATAATATAACCATGAGAAAAACCTGGATTTTGCTCATGTCTGTGACCCGCCTTTCTCGTATTAATGTTAATACGAATGAATTTGAACACACAACAACAGTCCAGCTGTGGATTGTAAAATGTGATTTCTCCTTCGTGTGTTTATACTTCAATACGGGGGTATATTAAAACTTAAATTAAATTACCAAGTACAAGAACCTACCAACCCAAGTTTTAGTTGAAGGTATTGTCACAAACAGACAGTTTTAATGATAGCCTTATACCAGTATATTCTAACACAGCACATCCAGATTCACGAAATATATTTTGTCCCCTGTTTAATTCTCAAATATCTTTTTTAGATGACGACTCTATAAACGAATATTATGGATTAAGAATACTGATCAGCGATACGGATTTGATATTTTTGGAACATCATGATGTCTTGCCGGCATCATTGAAAACTGTTGACCGCTTCTCTCTTGCAGGAAACAAGCCTAGGTTTATGTATACTATGATTGTCCTTTTGAATTTGGTGCTAATACTGTTATGTGGAAAATGGAATAGGTCTTTTGATTATGGACGCGGATATTCTCTAATGGACGACGGCTGGATTATGAATGACGGACTAGACGCTTGTAATTACATGGGTCTCAATGTACACACACTCCTCCATGAAGTTGACAACATCAAATCCCTGGGTGGGTTGCATGAGCATTCAAATTTTGCATTCGAAGACCAGATGGGTGAACCGAAGAAGACTTTGCATGGAACCCAGCATTTACGTGCACAGATAATTGTTGCCATCCCCATATCTTTTGGAAGAAAATTGCTTGGTTTTATAAATATTTTTATATTTGATTCAGGCAATTGTTGCCCATGCAACCACTTAACTGAATCCTGCTGAATCAGTAATTTAATAATAAAATCAGCTACATGTGATCTGTAATACCTTGATTTCAACTTTCATCTCATCTCATGTTATCCAATCCAAGTATACATTGTGTTGTTCTGTACTGTTAAAGGTATTATACTGACTCCATACTTGTACATTCGAAACTCAATTGTAAATTTCTTTTTGTTTCAGATTGTCAACTCCTTTTTGATGAGACAGTTTTTGCCAGTCTTGCGCAGTTCCCTTGGCGAAGAAGCAGGGATAATGTATGAAGAGACCATGGGAATGCAAACAAACATGTATTTCATTTCAAGCATTCAGACAATTTTCTTTTTTCAATTGTTAACTTTATACTATTAGTATGATGAACTGAAACTGAACTGAAATATGTAGTCCAAGTTATGTGGAAAATAGTTCAAGTATGCTCCTAATTATATGCAAATTTCAATACAAAAACAGCTCATAGCAGTTTGAAGAAAATCTTTCAGTTCCAACTTAGCAAGGGAGATAATACTTCTCACACTATTCACCAAAATACATGCATGCTACTGATAAATATCTAATTCTGAGAAAAAAACTAGAGAGAAGCAGTCTGTTACGTCCTGTCTGTCCCAAGTCAGTATCTTCTCTGACTTCTTTACCAAGCCCGCGAGTTACCCTCATTGGCTATTGGACAATCAGCGCCCTCTACGAAGGGGAGAGAGGGGAGACATCTCTATAATAAAGCACTTGTCTCCCCTGCATCACTGTGACACTAATGTTAGTTAAAAGTCAACTGACAAGACAGTAAGGAAACCTATTCTCACTACACCTTTCTCGCTTTTCTTTTTGGGAAAGGGCATACCAGCGACTGAGTCTAAAACTCCAGTATTCCCAATGATAAAACATCTCATCAAAATATGGAACTGTACCTAAAACTCTACTTCGAACTGTTCTAAAAACCGGACATAGCCTAACAACAATCTACGTAAAATTAGTCCGACAATAAAGTACCCAGCCCCATATCAAAGAAGCTGATCTCTAACCCCAACCCTCAGATCGATTTATCAGCAGACCTCTAATTTCCCCCAAGGAGACCCAAAGGAGCTGGATCGAACTGGCTCAATTTTGGTACCAATCCGACTCGCTCTAGAATCTTCCTTACCCCCAACCAGGTAAGTATCCCCGTCCCCTAATAAATTAAGGGCTCACTCAATTTTATATCTGTCAGCCCGTCTTAAATTGAGAGACTGGCTACACTATACAGCCTGTCAAGAAACAGACTGACTAAGGAAATAATTGCCAGACTCTCCTAAATTGAGGGACTGACTGTATCAGACAGCCCATCACGAATAGGTTTGACAAAAGGTATCGGACATTTTATAATCTGTCAGCCCCTCTTAAATTGAGAGACTGACTACAATGTACAGCCTATCAGAAAACAAACTGACTAATGAAATAATTGCCAGACTCTCCTAAATTGAGGGACTGACTATATCAGAGAGTCTATCAAGTTTTCACTGTCAACACTCGTTGAGAGCTTGCTCAGTTTGAAAACCTATCAGTCCCTGTTAAATTGAAAGACTGGCTGCAATATACAGCCTCTCAAGAAACAGGCTGGCCAAGAAATAACTGCCAGACTCTCCTACATTGAGGGACTGGCTATATCAGATATCCCATCAAGAATAGTCTGACTTAGGCAATAACTGTAAGACACTCAGTCCCTCATTAATTGATTGACTGGATAGCGAACATAGTCTGACTAAAACAGTAACTGCCTGTCAGTCCTCCATACATTGTGGGACTACCCATATAGCCCAAGGCTTCAGGAAACCAGTATCCTCTGTATGCATCAACAGAGACACACACATGAAGAATCAACGCATGTGGAACACCCGTGCACAAGATGCCGCTAACACGCCAACTCAACATGTGGATGAAGCTGCAGGACCAGAAGGAACATCGAAATCCATTGAGCTGAAGTGCACTGCGTTGCTAATGTTACCGCATTGCCAATGATCAGTTAGCGAGGGTCTGAATAAACATATCCAAAATAATCCCCGAATTTGATCAAACATAAGGCTTCACAGCGATCACTTTACCAAACAAGGTCAAGGCTTGTCTGATGTCTGACTGTTATTTCAGATCCTGATTCATTAAATTTAAACCGGGATGACGAACACCGGTGCATATCTCACTGAGGCTTCCATAGTGAAGGCACAGGCAGAGTTGTGGCCACAAACTCCCAGACCCTGTGTCTCCAACATGGATTGCCCCGTCATTCTCTTCCCTTGTTAAATCAGCCCTCACAATTTGCACAACTCTCCTCGGCAAAAACTCATGTAGCATCCAAGTAACTTCCATTTAACACCATTTAACAATTGGCGAATGATGTGGCCAACCGTGAGGGCTGAACCCACAGATAAAATTTACCCCAACCCACCATTCCACAATCCCATCCACTCCACACTTTCATTCAAGCCATTCTCCTAACCCCCTAAAGAGTTGAACATATCTCCATCACACCGCTAAACAACACACATTGCACATTTTTCCAACACGCATCACGTCCTCGCAACACACCAACTGTTCTAAAATAGGTACACACACCACACTGTATTGAACCCTCAATCTGCCAAAAATATTCATTCTAAAATATAGGCCCACACATCACAAATCAACCAACACACCATTATCCAACATCCGCACATATCACAGATTTCTTTCCAGACATTTTATCATTTTTTATCTTTCCCCCCACCCCCAAAGCCAAAAAAAACCTTCACAACATCAAACCAAGTTGCCACATCACCTACATCAAAATACAAAGACATCACCAACATCAAAATCAACTCAAAACAGTGTGCTAGATGGAGCCACATGCCAATGTCCACTGTCAATCTGCATTGCCTCCTAACATTACCAATGCTAAAAGAGAACTAAATTAAGGCACTGTCCAACCCGGTCATCATGCATTAGCATTTCACTGCAGGAACCCCCATGTTACCAATGACCAGGGCCTTCTCCTCAAAATCAACCACACAGCCGTATGCGGACAGAAATTCCGAGCCCAGTAACAAATCCTGAACCGCCGGAGTTGCAATCATGTCTCCAAAGCAATAAAACCCTGCAACAGAAAGGGGAACCTGTCGAACCAACATTCCCATACTGGCCGTACCTGTTTATCTGTGCTCCAAGGAATCTATCGGAAAGGATGATCTGCTCAAGAGTCGATCCTGTTTTGAAGAATTTGTTCTTCTGATGCAACAGCTTTATGGTATGTATGAATTACAAGCGTCTAGTCCGTCATTCATAATCCAGCCGTCGTCCATTAGAGAATATCCGCGTCCATAATCCAAAGACCTATTCCATATTCCATATAACAGTATTAGCACCAAATTCAAAAAAACAATCATAGTATACATAAACATAGGCTTGTTTCCTGCAAGAGAAGCGGTCAACAGTTTTCAATGATGCCGACACATCATGATGTTCAAAAATATCCGATCTAATAACGATCAGTATTCTTAATCCATAATATTCGTTACTGTAGTCGTCATCTAAAAAAAAAAGAGATCCTATCTCAGTCACTTTGATTGTGACTGTTCATATAAAGTACCATGGGGATCTTGAAGTACATGGGTTCATGCAGCCCTGGCCCAGGTTAAGCGGGAAGTAGACACAGGTTGCGAGCAGCGCCATAGTCTTCACGCCCCCTTTACGTTCGTATTTTGCTATCAGCATGCGATATGTATCGCCAAATTTGAGAAACTTTGAGTGGAGGCGCTTGATAATATAATATAACCATGAGAAAAACTTGTAAGCGCTTTGTAGTATAATATAACCATGAGAAAAACCTGGATTTTGCTCATGTCTGTGACCCGCCTTTCTCGTATTAATGTTAATACGAATGAATTTGAACACACAACAACAGTCCAGCTGTGGATTGTAAAATGTGATTTCTCCTTCGTGTGTTTATACTTCAATACGGGGGTATATTAAAACTTAAATTAAATTACCAAGTACAAGAACCTACCAACCCAAGTTTTAGTTGAACGTATTGTCACAAACAGACAGTTTTAATGATAGCCTTATACCAGTATATTCTAACACAGCACATCCAGATTCACGAAATATATTTTGTCCCCTGTTTAATTCTCAAATATCTTTTTTTTAGATGACGACTCTATAAACGAATATTATGGATTAAGAATACTGATCAGCGATACGGATTTGATATTTTTGGAACATCATGATGTCTTGGCGGCATCATTGAAAACTGTTGACCGCTTCTCTCTTGCAGGAAACAAGCCTAGGTTTATGTATACTATGATTGTCCTTTTGAATTTGGTGCTAATACTGTTATGTGGAAAATGGAATAGGTCTTTGGATTATGGACGCGGATATTCTCTAATGGACGACGGCTGGATTATGAATGACGGACTAGACGCTTGTAATTACATGGGTCTCAATGTACACACACTCCTCCATGAAGTTGACAACATCAAATCCCTGGGTGGGTTGCATGAACATTCAAATTTTGCATTCGAAGACCAGATGGGTGAACCGAAGAAGACTTTGCATGGAACCCAGCATTTACGTGCACAGATAATTGTTGCCATCCCCATATCTTTTGGAAGAAAATTGCTTGGTTTTATAAATATTTTTATATTTGATTCAGGCAATTGTTGCCCATGCAACCACTTAACTGAATCCTGCTGAATCAGTAATTTAATAATAAAATCAGCTACATGTGATCTGTAATACCTTGATTTCAACTTTCATCTCATTTTATGTTATCCAATCCAAGTATACATTGTGTTGTTCTGTACTGTTAAAGGTATTATACTGACTCCATACTTGTACATTCGAAACTCAATTGTAAATTTCTTTTTGTTTCAGATTGTCAACTCCTTTTTGATGAGACAGTTTTTGCCAGTCTTGCGCAGTTCCCTTGGCGAAGAAGCAGGGATAATGTATGATGAGACCATGGGAATGCAAACAAACATGTATTTCATTTCAAGCATTCAGACAATTTTCTTTTTTCAATTGTTAACTTTATACTATTAGTATGATGAACTGAAACTGAACTGAAATATGTAGTCCAAGTTATGTGGAAAATAGTTCAAGTATGCTCCTAATTATATGCAAATCTCAATACAAAAACAGCTCATAGCAGTTTGAAGAAAATCTTTCAGTTCCAACTTAGCAAGGGAGATAATACTTCTCACACTATTCACCAAAATACATGCATGCTACTGATAAATATCTAATTCTGAGAAAAAAACTATAACCAGACATATCACTTGCATGGTATGTTAACAAATGGCAGCCTCTGCCAACAATCTGTTTCGAGTTTCATGAGCTACTTGTAATTGACACAGAGTTACAAAGGGAATATTTGAATACGTCAGCAGTGATAATGATGAGAACAGCCATGATAATTTGTGTTGATGACTTATCAATTTTTTTTACCTTCTGTGTTATAGAATGCCAGGAATAACAGATAATTTGACATTCTTGGGGAAATCGGGAAAACCAAAAGAGACGGATCAGCATGTATCCCAAGAAGCAACAGTTTACAAGAGAGCACGACGAGGAAATGTGATTTTCACCAGTTCGAACTATCGTGAAACAAAGCGTGTGGACTGATATGTTTATCTGCAGTCTGGCAGATATGGCCTGATCAGCACATTTGTGGAGAAGGATGGAGAAAGACAGGTCCTAATTGATGTGCTGGAAGAAAGTAGTTCGCTGAATGAACAAATCATCAATGGACGGTTCCCTCATAAGAAACTGTATAGGGCAAAGGGACTATTGCAGCTCTTACCACTATCAGCTGTCAGGCGAAAGTGTGTTCTGATAAGCCCTGAAAGCATCTCGTACTGCATGGTAATCCTACCAACAAACTTCAAAGAGTGGGACTAGAGGTTGAGCGTTCAGCTACTCCATGTAGCATATGCTCCTGAGATGGTTGAGCTAGAAGGGTTTTTTTTGCGATCGTGTTTTTAGTTTTTTCCCCTCAACCAATTTTTTTTCTGAGGAGTATTGTCAGCATCCTGTGTGTCCGTCCATTACCGCAAAATCCACAGAACTGTGTTGGGTAGCCTATCGATTTTGAGGACTCTGGGTCAAAGCTCTCCATTTGCTTTTATTTTTACCTATTTTAATGTATTGTGATCTATGTCTACTTATCAAAGGCAGTTACAGATTTGTCTTCCTAAGGGAATCTGTAGGATTAGAGTTGTGTCCCCTATTTCTGCAGAAAATCAACTTTATGCAGTTGAACTGTTGCTGTCTGTCATGTCTATATCAAAGTGGTTCTTTTAATAATCTGCCCCTCTTTATCTGGGAGAAGGTCCTTCATCATGTTTGTGAACTATTCCGCTCATCACAGGGAACAAAACTTTATTTATGTACAGTAATCGTTAATCATATTGAGTTATTTTGTGTCTATTGAATATCACATGTAAATCACGTTTTTCACATTTTTTATTTTGGAATGGGGCAATTTTACCTGAAATGAATTTATTATATTGTAGTAACTTCAGATACATAGATATTAGCCAGTATAGAAGACAGCCCTACCTGCCGGTTAAAACCCTGAGAGAGGCAGTCTGTCACGTCCGTTGCAGTCCAGGTCAAGTCGTTCTCTGGCTTCTCTTGCAAGCCCGGGAGTTACTCTCATTGGCTAGATGGCAATCAGCACCCTCTACCAAGGGGAGAGAGAGGAGACAACTCTTGTAATGTTAAAGCAATTGTCTCCCCTGCTACACTGGCTTAATGTTCGTTAATAGTCTGTGATATTCTATCACTGAAATGTGAGAAAACCTATTCTTACTACACTCTTCCCCTTTTTCTTTTTTGAGGAAGGGCGTACCAGCGACTGCAGTTTAAAACTCCAGCAAAGTATTCGCAAGGATAAAAAACATACCATAAAAGTACGGAACTGTACCTAAAGCTTCCTCTACTTTGAAATGGGCTAAAAACCGGACATTACCTAATAACAAACTACGTAATATTAGTCCGACAATAAAATACCCAACCCAGATCATGGAAGCTGATCTCTAACCCCAACCCTCAGGCCGATTTTTCAACAGACCTCTAATTTCCCAAAGAAGACCCAAAGGAGCTGGAGCGAACTGGCCCACTTTAAGTACCAGTCCGACTCACTATGGAATCTACCTTTTCCCCCAACCTCCCGTTCCCCTCATAAATTAAAGGCTCACTCAATTTTATAATGTCAGCCCCTCTTAAACCGAGAGCCTGGCTACACTGTACAGCCTGTCAAGAAACAGACGACTAAGGAAATACTTGCCAGACTCTCCTAAATTGAGGGACTGACTATATCAGACTGTCCAAAAATATGTTTGACAAAATGCACCTGATATTTTATAATCTGTCAGCCCCTTCTTAAACTGAGAGACTAGCTACACTATACAGCCTGTCAAGAAACAGACTGACTAATGAAATAATTGCCAGACTCTCCTACATTGAGGGACTGACTATATCAGACAGTCTATCAAGTTTTGACTAACGACAATAGCGACAATAACTTTTAGACTGTCAGCACTCGATGAGAGCTTGCTCAGTTTGAAAACCTATCAGTCCCTGTTAAATTGAAAGACTGGCTATAATCAGGCTGATCAAGGAATAACTGCCAGACTTCCCTAACTAGAGGGACTGGCTATATCAGATATCCCATCAAGAATAGTCTGACTTAGGCAATAACTGCAAGACACTCAGTCTCTCAATAGTTGAGTGACTGGCTAACGAACATAGTCTGACTAAAACAACAGTAACTGCCTGTCAGTCCTCCATACATTGTGGGACTACTCCTATAGCTCAAGGCTTCAGGAAACCAGTATCCTCTGTATGCATCAACAGAGACACACGCATGAAGAATCAACGCATGTGAAACTGCCTGTCAGTCCTCCATACATTGTGGGACTACTCCTATAGCTCAAGGCTTCAGGAAACCAGTATCCTCTGTATGCATCAACAGAGACACACGCATGAAGAATCAACGCATGTGAAACACCCGTGCACAAGGTGCCGCTAACACGTCAACTCAACATGTGGATGAATCTGCAGGACCAGAAGGAATATCGGAATCCATTGAACAGAAGTGCACTGCGTTGCTGATGTTACCGCATTGCCAATGATCAATTAGCCAGGGTCTGAATAAATATATCCAAAATGATCCCCGAATTTTGATCAGACATAATGCTTCACAGTGAGCATTCAACCAAACAAGGTCAAGGCTTGTCCGATGTCCCACTTTTATTTCAGACCCTGATTCAATAAATTAAACCGGGATGACAAACACCGGTACATAACGCACTGGGGCTTCCATAGAGAAGACACAAGCAGAGTTGTGGTCACAAACTCCCCCGGCCCTGTGTCTCCAACATGGATTGCCCGTCATTCTCTCCCCTTGTTAAATCATCCATCACAATTCGCACAAACCTCGGCAAAAACTCATTTAGCATCCAAGTAACTTCCATTTAACCAATGCCGAATGATGTGGCCAACCGTGAGGGTTGTTAACCCACAGATAAACTACCCAACCCGCCATTCCACAACCCCGTCCACTACACTTTCACTCAAACCATTCTCTTAACCCCCTAAAAGTTGAACATATCTCCACTGAAACACACATTGCACATTTTTCCAACACATATCACATGTCCTCCCAACACACCGTTCTAAAATAGGTACACACACCACACTCTACTGAACACTCAATCTACCAAAAATGATCATTCTAAAATATAGGTCCACACATCACAAATCAACCAACACATCATTATCCAACACCCCACATCACTATTCAACATCCACACATATCACAGATTTCTTGTCAAACATTTTATCATTTTTTTTTATCTTTCCCTCCAAAAAGAACAACCGACACAACATCAAACCAAAATGCCACATCACCTACATCAAAATACAAAGACATCAACATCAAAATCAACTCAAGCCAGTGTGCTAGATGGCACCACATGCCAATGCCCACTGTCAATCTGCATTGCCCCCTAACATTACCATGATGCTAAAAGAGAACTAAACTGAAGCATTGTCCAAACCGGTGATCATGCATCAACATTTTACTGCAGGAACCCCCATGTTCCCAATAACCAGGGCCTTCTTTCTAAAGTCAACAACACAGCCATAAGCGGACAGAAAGTCCGAGCCCAGTAACAAATCCTGAACCACCGGGGCTACAACCATGTCTCCAAAACAGTTAAACCCTGCAATGGAAAGGGGAACCTTGTCGAACCAACATTCCCATACTGGCCGTACCCTGAAATGCACCAGTTAGCTTAATGGGAGTGGATGACAGTCCCATAAGACCTAACTTTCCAAATAATTCCGGACTCATCACGGTTACCTGAGAAGCAGTATCCACTTTCGCACTCACTGGAATGGACCCGACCCTGACCGGAACTACCATTGCCCCCTTCCGATCCCCAGACACGGTAACGCCTCGAACGGCAGCAGTCGACCCGGCACAATCTGACAAGGAAGGTCCTCCCGTGGTAACCAACCCATCAAGATTAGTGCGAACGGGGCAACTTCGACTTATGTGTCCTAATTGGTGACAAAGATGGCATTGTACTTGGGGACATCGGAAGCTCTTATGCCCATTTTTCCCACACGAGTAACAGGTAACTCTGTTAATAGGGGCTTCACTGGCTACCGGTAGCTCGGGAGAATTAACAAGTCTCAATCGAGACTCACCCCGACCCTCCCGAAAAATATCCTCCCACAGACTTAAGTTCCGTGGAAACTAGACGGACCTCTGCTACATTCAAAGCTTGATGATTATACAGAGAGGCGTTGACACATGTCAACGCATCCTGAATAGTTCTGGGGTCTTTCTCCATAGCAAACAAAACTATAGCCTGTGGTTCATGACAACCTTTGAAAAATTGCTCCACAGCTATCGATTCGACTAACAGCCAAAGTGTCATCGGCCCCCCGCTCCTCCAACTGCAACGTATGTCGGATTGCTTGAGGAGGCTCGAGATCACCATACCGTTTGTCTAAGGCTTCAAGAAGCTCATCAAAAGAATTACAAACTGCTTTCGGTAAGAAAGAGTAATACTTGATGGCCTTGCCATGCATACACTCAGTCAAACGCTTTAGAGATTTGGCCTTGCTCCACTTCCGATCTTGAGCTTCTAATTCAAATTTAATTTTAAACGGCGACCAACCTTTGGCATCGCCGGAAAAAAACTAATGTTTTCGGAAGTGGACGGCTGCTACTACGTGTAAAAGGTGATGCTGAGTGGCTACGGCCACGTGATGTTAAAGGGCTACGGCTACGCCAGCGTACTGTTCGAGGACCACGGAGAAGTCGACGTGATCTCGAACTCGCTTTATGTTGCCGGATAGGCTGCGAAACATTTGACCCTATTAAATTATCTCCCTTGTCCTCCTGACCATGAGCAATGTCAGAATGATCAATGGATGGAGAGGAATGGCTACCTTTGTGCTCCTCCCCAACCTTACTATGTGAAGGGACGAAAGGGTCAGAGATGGGCACAGAAGGGTGCTCCACCCTCTGATGATGCCCTGACCCCTCACAAGCATCCACCACTCCTGCATCCATATAATGTGCATGCTGGGTACCCTCACCAGAATTACATTCCCACCCCCCAACCCCGGCATTTGCACAACATTGACCACAGACAAATATTCCTGCTCATCATTACCCGTTGTCAGCCTAACCGCACTGCCACCAGCTTGCACTGAACTAGCATCAGCCCCCATCCCTCTAACCATTGGACTAGTCCCCTGGCCTTGCATCATGGTCATTATCATTCCAAGTTGTTCCCCCACTGTTCCCAACTGAGTATTTAGCCCTGTCAATTCCGCTCCCACCCAGTTCTCCAGTTTACAAACCTTCTGAACACAGTGTGCCAACATCTCAAAGAGCTTCTTCTGGTTAGATAATAGCTCACCGATTTTGTTAACACATTCACCCTCGTTAGATACCAGCTGACCGATCCTGTTAGCACCTTCTCGCAAGCCCTGAGAGAGACTCTGAACAACAGATTCCCTTTCACCCCTTAAATTTTGAATGTGATTTTCCATCTCAGTTCGCAATTCGCCTACATGTTTTTCAATTAAATCTGTAACATACTCAGGGCAAATGGAAACATCTACCCCACTAATAAGAGAATTCTCCATCAAAGGATTCTTCTGGAATTGTTCAATATTATGTGCCATTGATACGTCTACTGGTACCAGTTCTGTCATGGTGTGAATTGTGGGACTCCACAAAAATGCAAATGCAAGTATTCAATAAACCGCAATACTCACTTCCAAAATGGCTGCCATGAAATAAATTTTTCTGCCTTACTTGATTTGTCAAAATACTATTAACCAGACTCCAATGGTACAAATCTAGCTACAATAAATTCCAACCAAGCTGCAGGAAAAATAAAATGCGCAGCTCAAAATTTACCGGTCAACCAACTTGACAGCAAAGGCTGTGATGCACAATAAATTCTATTTTCTGTATAAAACAGAACTAAGTAGTTGTGTCAACTACTCTTACTTAGTGAGTTTCCACTCCAGAAACTCACCAGAAAAAATGAAGCACTTATAAGCTGAACGCACACATGTTACCGCAGTCAATGCGTTCAAGTGTGCTTATTCAACTCAAACCCATCAGGAAAAATGAAAAAGAACAAGACCCTTCAAAACAAGTGCATCACGCGTTACCACAGTCAACGCGTTGTTGCAACTTCCCTGTGGAGTCCAAAAACTAGAAACAAACCAAGCCAAATACAATACAAAATAATCGCTGTCTCTAGTGGCCCAGTTAGTGCCTAATGGCTCAATAGCAAGTGTGCTGAATACCAAACAACCATCAAATGGTGTGAATCAATACCAAATGAGACGGAGTTATCAACAATCAAAGTCTATTTCCCAAAATAAATAGGATCAAAATTCACCAAGTTGGAATTTTGCAATCAACTAAATTATGGCTGCTTATCTATTAAATGGCCTTCAAATTTTCCCCAACAATACCCGATTACACTCTAACCGGGTGCAGTGTTGATGCCACACCAATTGTTTTTATTTTTTATTTATTTTTTTTTTCAACTAAATGTAAGAGTGTGCATTATAATAAACACCAACCACTCAACCAAAATCAGATGGTGTCACTTGAAACGACCAGACCAATATGTAATCGAGTGTAGCGCCGATATGTCAACACTCAAAAGAAAATTTTATTTTTTTATATATATATATTTTTTTTCAAAGTAAAATCAAGGATGTGTGTTTGAATAAACACTAAACCTAAGCTTCAATCACAATCAGATGGTGCCACTTAACACCACTAGACCATCAAAATCAGATGGTGCCACTTACCACCAGACCATCAAAATCAGATGGTGCCACTTAACACCACCAGACCACAATCAAATTGAGTGCAGTGTTGATATGTCAACACTCAAATCTCAAAATACAACCTGAGGTTGTGTTGTATTGAACACCAAACAATCAACCACATTCACCAGATCAAAATCTGATTATATATGGTACAAGTTTGTTAACACCCCACCACCAATATATTGACCGTTTATTTAAACTTAAAATAAATTATTCCCAAAATACTGAGTTTATTTCAGCAACACTCACCCTTTTTTACGGTGTAAGTCGCCATTGAGTACACCATCAAGGTTTACAGTGTATAATGACCACCACAGAATATGAGGTCAATTCAATTTGTACAGTGTAACTCACCAAATCAGAATGAACACTAGCAATTTATGTATTCACTATGATAACTAACAGGTAGCATTGAGCTACATGTAACACTTCACGAAAAGCCACGCTTTGAGGATGAATTTTGACCAAGTCCAAAATAAAATAGTTACCGTACCAATATATTAGCAAATCTATTGAAACATTAATTTGAATGTTCTATGCCATGGCTAGCAAGAATTTCAATCAAACGAGAGAAAATCCCCCACATTCAATGTAAGCACCGGCTAATTCCTCGCGCAATAGCTACCAGGAAATAGCCAGGTGAACTTGACGACGAAATTGGACGAATTCCAAAAATTACTAAATTGAACTCTAGCCTTTAGGCCATAGATTTTCAGTGAATGTCCCAATCAAATTCACAAAAACTAACCACCGGAAAAGTCAATGTAGTTTGACCGATAATACAAAGCCAAACTATTGCTATACATTGTAAGTCGACCACACCAGTGAAAAATGGTCAACAGAAATTGACAGTGCGATAGACTCCCACAAACAAGTCTCGATAAGACAACCGTGCAAAAATATACCAGTGGCACAGCAAGAATAACCACAATTTGTCAACAGCACGACTGATGAATCCACGCACATCACAAGGTCATGCAGTACATGACCCTGTACCCCAAACTCAATCACCGAACCGAAAGGAAATGACTAATCTGACCGCGTTCAGTCACTAAAACTTCATCCCATGCTCCAAATCTTCTCCAAAAACCCCAACATTACCAACCCAACCACCGAGCACATAAAAAATATAATTATCATGGGACAGGACTATGAACAAAACACAAAAATACACATATGGACACACAAACAGTACCGGTACACATACATGACAACACAAACATTAACATATAAACCATTCAAATATTGCACCTGTCAAATCCTTTATCCCAACTTCTACTCCTAAATACTATCTCAGAAAAAAAAAAAAAAAATACTTCAAAATTCACCAAATCACACAAAATTCTAGCTAAATCTAAGGTGCAATATTGAAGGCAACCAGCAGGAAAGTCTGCCCGCTACACTGGCCATCTAATCCTATTCCTTTTTATTCCCGAATGTAACCCTTCAAGTTACTGTCGTTCTTGTTGTTGTTCCAAATGAACAACAACAACGTGTCAGTAAACTCGCAAAATTTTCAAAAAGAACGCGAACTCGAACCAAATTGTAAACTGGGGTAGTTCAAAATAACCCCGCTTCACTCGCGATAAATTGTAACTTCACAAATATGGCGAATAAAACGATCTGACGAAAGAGAAGACTATCAAGGGTCCAATTTGCGTCACAACACACAGACTGTTTTTGGCTCAAACACAAGACTGTTTTGGCTCAATTCACGGAACAATCATTGCCAAGCCATACCATATACTGCACAGAGCTTGAGAACTATTGCCGTATAATCATTAGTTAACAACTAATGGAAGTCCACGCACTTCCATTTGGAAAATCCGCCATTGAACAGCTGCTCAACTCCCGTGTCCATGCCGACGAGAAAATAAAATATTCCAGAACTTCGCTGGAAGCTCAAATTTTCACAAAACCCCTTCTATAAAGCAACACACTTCCAGTTTATATCTACCCAATCGTAACTGAAAGCCAACAAGTTTGTCAGGACTCGGAAATGAAGATTTTCACACCCCAATTTTCAAAAATCCAAAGAAGGCCGCCGGACTTGGCACTGCACTCAGTTCACTATCGAGCGAAAAATTGTCGAAAAATCATCACAATTCTACGCTTGATATTTTAACTTCTGATCACCAATTTGTAGTAACTTCAGCTACAAAGATATTAGCCAGTATAGAAGACAGCCTTACCTGCCGGTTAAAACCCTGAGAGAGGCAGTCTGTCACGTCCGTTGCAGTCCAGGTCAAGTCGTTCTCTGGCTTCTCTTGCAAGCCCGCGAGTTACTCTCATTGGCTAGAGGGCAATCAGCACCCTCTACCAAGGGGAGAGAGAGGAGACAACTCTTGTAATATTAAAGCAATTGTCTCCCCTGCTACACTGGCCTAATGTTCGTTAATAGTCTGTCATATTCTATCACTGAAATGTGAGAAAACCTATTCTTACTACAATATATCCAACAAGTATTAGTATTTTCTTGTTTTGTCTCACCTGACTTCCTAGCAAATGTGGCAGGGGATGCGTGAGCTCACGTCTCTTGTCATGTTTTAGAATAAACATATTACTTTCATATGTATACATGTAGCTCATACTGTAGTTTTAAACACCCATTGAATCGGTACGGAGCCATCTGTCTGTGTCTACTGGTTTGCATTAATCCATAACGTCACAGTTCAAAACTCACAGTGCGACATTGTGATGTATTAAAATATTGACTTCATTGTTTAACATCACAGTATGACATTGTAACTGAAAATGTCATAGTGCAACACTGAAATGTTAATCGGATTGTTGCATGATGTCACTGTAGTATGGCATAGTTGAATTTTGATTGCTGCATAACTTCACTTCACAACTTCCAAGTTGTAATGGAAATGTGTCAAAATGTAACAATATTCCATGCCAATCAATGCTTTACCGATAAACATGAAGGACATCATCTTCACCTATTATAGAGGAGCGCTTTGTCCTTGCAGCTGGTAGTCCATGTCACTGGGTTCATGTCGCTGGGCAGGTATATGATATTAGAAATCGTACCCTGTTACTGTAAGGTGTAGGGTGTTACCCAATCACCCCACAGATAATATAAGCTAGTTCATTGCCCAAGGGAAGCCTGTTGGTTCGATTGGGATGCTTGTTATTCATGTTGTTAGGCTTGTATCTTTTAATATGTTTTACTACTGTATGTTTACATATTTTATTTATTTGATTACGTACATCCCTGACATGCATTTTCATGCATATATTGTAGAATTGTATACATGTATAATATAAAAAGAGCATAACTCCTGAATTTGATGTGCAATCAGCAACCTATCTTAAGTTCCCCCATATCAAAGCATATGAAGGGAAGAAATTTTAAGCAGACATGGCAGACAGCAGATGAAAAATAAATTGCAGCGCTGGACTCAGACATCAAGATTGGAAGCAAAATTTTGTATATTTTGCCAATCATTAGAGGTATAATAAACTGTTTTGTAAACTACATGAAAAGTGTCTGACTTCTTATTGTTTTGACATATGATGTATAGTCTGACTGAGTACTAGTTTATGCCTTAATGGCAACATAGCAAATATTTGCTATAGTGTTTAACCTTCAGCTAATCATTCTGCAGTGTCTTATCGTTGCTATGTTTGGCTGGTCATCTGCCAGTGCCTCAAAGAACAATTTGGCGAATGTGCATGCTTTGATTTGCTCATTAAATTAACTTTGCCACTATTATGGTCATTAGCCATCAATAATTCAACGAGCTAGTACATCTTCTGTGGATAATATCATGCATACTAATTGGTGAACTAGGAAAAATTACATGGTACCGGTATATGCTTAGTACATTTAAGATGTGCATTTCATATCAATATGCCTACTCTAGTAATTATGGTCAAGAGTTGTTGATGGCAATGGGGATCGAATTAGACAGGTCAGGTAGATCCCGCTCTCCAAAATGGAGGTGAAAAAGGTCTTTTTTTTAAAATAATTTTTAATTTCTTCTTAACTAGTGCTCCAACACTTCAGGCGCGTCAATCTATGTATTGTTCCATGTCCGTAGATGACAATTTAGTTTTTTTTACTACCATTTGGTGAGTATATATATGTCTGTTTGCCACAGGGGCTTGTTGTTGGTCAGTTATTAATTATGATATTAATTATGATATTAATTATGATATTAATGTTCATATATACTTTCCTCCTACTCCATAATAACGTTATGGAGTACGAGGAGAGTATATTTGAATATTAATATCATAATTAGTAACTGGCCAACAACTGGCAGCTGTCCTGTGTGCGCCTCAAGAGGATTTTGCTGAATTCATTATGTAAACTGATTATTAAGCAATAACGACCTTTTCTACCTCCAGTTTAGAGAGCGAGATCACCCTAACCTGTTACACATGAGATACGGTATCGAACATGTGGTTTAAAGTCAAACCTGTCTTAAGCGACCAGCCTTGGGAAACATAAAAGTAGTCTCTTAAGACCGATGATCGTTTATTAATAAAGGAAATTTAACACGAACATCTCTTAACCGTATCCTGTCCTGGCCGGTGGAAGGACCAAATATCCCTGAGCTAGGAGGCTGAAACTTACCACACTATATCCATGAGCCAATCTCTACCAGAAAATGTCAAGAAATCCAAGATGGTCGCTTTGGTGACGTCATAGTGACGTCATTTTCAAAACAGGCACTTTTGGTCAATTTTTGGATCAGAATTTTCGTTTTTTTTTAATTTTAGTGATTTCTTCCAAAAACATCATGAGAAGTTCCATGATGCGTTTCTGCTCTCCATTTTTTGTCGTTACGGGGACGGGGCGGGCATAATCTCCCCCCCTCCCGAGGGGGGCGTTTATACTGTGGTCTTTGATGACAGGTGATGGCTCAATACAAGTGGATCTAAGAGCAGGTCTGACTGTGCGTCTACCAAAATCTATTTGGTGGAGATACGACTTTTTCTAAAACAAAGATACACCATCATGCGTCATATAAGAAGGTATAGAAAATATTGGTGTATCTCTGAATAAGGACGGTTTATCATCCAGAAATCCAATCAATACATGATGGTCTAGGATACATAATTATATGGCGGTGAAAACATTTACATTCCCAATGGATTTGCTCATAAAAGTAGATAGCAAAACGATAGTTC
>JAVTVY010048262.1:0-22622 GCA_036873755.1 Hanleya hanleyi | reverse complement strand
TACATGCCTTTGCTCGCGTCCTGTAGGCCATGCATATAGAGCGTATATGCCTACTGAATTCCGATTAGCAGGAATCATTATTTGTAGCGACAATTAGAAAATTTCTAGAACTAGGACAAATCGGCAGGATGGATCGGCACTGTTGCTTTGTACTTTACATCACTTGTTTATTTTCTGGAAGACGCTGGAGAAAAGAACAATTATGGCTGTGGTATCGTTTAGCATACAAATTCCTTGGGGGGTATACATGTACATAGGTTGAGGGAGAAATCTGTATGATATGAAAAAGGAAAATTGTGGGCATATGGGTTTATTAGTCGGCTTGATCTCTGTATCCATTGATGTTTTAATTGGGGCCGATATGAATGTGGGAGGTGAATAGTATCGAGCTGACGACATGAGCCGGAGTTTATGGCCGGCGAGATAGAGTAGATTATAGTCACGGACAATAAAGGGAAGGTTGTCAGTGTCTATGTGACACTGGTTCAAGGGACCATGTGTAGGAAGGTGTGGGGGAGCGGGTTGCACGGCATGTCCTGCATGACCAGTGCCCATCGTACCACGATGAAGTGCCCAAGTAAATCCATCCATGTAGGCCTAAATATCAGCAGTAGGTTTACCCCCTAGCTCAATGGAAGTTTATGGCTCTTTGCAGGCTCAAATTGAAAGCCGATATATACCGTTTTTAATTGGTTTATTACACTCTCAGAAATATTCAGGGAATAATCCTGAATAGATCAGGCTGTACATCCACAACTCAATTTCAGGGATTTTACCTGAAATCCAGGGATAATTTCCTGAATTTCAGGAAAATGATCCCTGAATGAGTGGATTTTCCCTGAAATTCAGGCAAATTTAACACCCTGATTAGTTTGTTCCCGACCCTATTCAGGTACGTAAAATCTCCTAAAATTCAGGTAATTTAGCTTTAATTCATGGATGATATACCTGAATTTCAGGAAATTATTCCTGAATTTCAGGTAAAATCCCTGAAATTGAGTTGTGGATGTGCAGCCTGATCTATTCAGGATTATTCCCTGAATATTTCTGAGAGTGTAGGATGATGGGGGAAGGGGATTTCATTACTCCCTTACCCCCCGCCTCCCTGTCAATCGACAGCGGTTTGGGAGAGGGGCATTAACTTTTACAATAATGACTGCTGACCGTCATTATATAGGGAGAGTTATATATTATATATTAATTATTATCATACAGCTGTCTCCACAAATTTTCAAGCTGGTTTTTCTTATTCTCACTGTTTTAGACGTTCTTTCTGAAAATATTTCATTCTTCACAGAGATGTGCATCAGTAATCGCAATCTCAAAATAAAACTTTTCTTTATCATGCACTCTCCCCCAAGTCATACTACAAGTAGGGATCACGAAACAATGCATACAATAGCCAAGTCTGGAGACCAAAATGTGTTTAGACTGGGGACCAATCCTAACTCGGTTAGTAACCGTCCTATATTGGTCTAACGTCAGCTGATAGTCGGCTCCCGACGAACCCTGGCAGGAAAGTCTCGCTTATTCTCGGGCACTATGGCGAGAGAAATTATCGAGATTACGGTCAATTTGGAAATATCGGTTAAAATTGGGCGGGTAGATGCAAGTTTTTGCCTAAAGAGGCCAGATCGGGAGAAGGTAAAGTCAGATATATGCGATTTGACCATTCCTCGATCGGTTGAAAGTGAAGTTCATTCGATTTTCCAAGACAAGGGGATATAAAACCGGAGTTTTGTGAGCGTGGTGTGGCGACGGCGCAAACTTGAATGTCCTCCCTTCCTCTTTTATTACCGACCTCGACCCCCCCCCCTATAATCAACCTATTTAACCAATTAACAACGGTAACGAGCCCCTGTGCTTCAAGGGTGCTAGTATCTGCCCGAAAACATCTGTCCTCAGCAATAAAGCAGAAGTTATCCATCGAATTACGTCTTGAGTTATATACCCCGGCGTTTATACATGCCATTCATAGACAATGCTTGTTTCGTAAAAGTTTCTAACTTTATACACTGTTTGAACAAAATGATGGAAACGACCAAGAAAAATTTGATCGCCTGCGACCATATAAAGTATGGTATAGACGTGAACGACAAAGTATTATTATCCGACCACACTTTCCTGGTCGGCCATGATAATACTTGGTCGGTTACGACCATATATTTCTTAATCGATTTTTTTCGACCAAGAATTTTCGACCAACTTTTTCTCTGTCGGATGCTCTTCGACCACAGTTTACATAGCCGGAGGGAGCATATATTTCTTGGTCGCAAGAATTTTCAACCAACTATTTCTTGGTCGGATGCCCTTCGACCACAGTTTACATGGTCGGAGCGACCATATGTTTTTAACAATGATATTCGAAGGTTGGTCTAACGATGAATTAAATATGCCACCTATCTCCACACGGGTTAAATACCCATATCGCAACCACGAAAAGCCGCTTTGCTGAATTTGTTCCAGCAGTAAATCCATAATAAAACCCCGTCTATTTGTCATCGCCTGCATAGAATAGGACCATATCGTTGACCAGCAAATATTAAAGAAATACAAATTGTCATTGGCGCGGCCATTTTTAAACAACTCTGCACAAAATGCCATCCGAAAAATTAGTGGACAAAATATCAACAGAACGTTGAAAATGGAGATTCGTGTTTATGACATTTTCAAATTTAATTAACGAATTAATCAACTGCTTTCCAACTAGCAGGCCGGTCTCCACATTTTGACCAATCCCGTGCCAGTTCATGCTCATATCCTACATGTACCTCTTTAGGTAACTTTTGCACATGGCCACCTATGATGTATTAGTTCCGTTATACATGTACCTATACAATATCTCTGGGTGTTCGTCTGCCAATCACGATCAAAGAGTAAATGAGATACCTTATGCTCTATGAAACTTCCTTTAATACTGGTCAGTGATAGGGACAAATCAGGAACAGAAAGTTCTGCTACTTTCCCGGTGTATTTCCTTTGAAAACTTGGTACCAATAATTAATCAGGAACATAAAAATATGCGCCAAATAATAAAACTTCATTTCAGGATGGTACTTTTATAGATTTCGTTAATTAAAATCTCACGGTTAGTTATGCATAACTTCATAATTCACAGCAATTTTACCGCCGATGAAATTCTTAAACGCATAGTTTGGTCCGTAGGTGTAACGATTCCATGCGAGAAAATTGAAATAAAAATACATGTAGAACTTTTGCTAGATCCCACGCATTGTCACCGTTTAGCTAAAAGCGAAATTTCAGGAAATGTTTGGCATATTATAGAATTCTAACTATCTCAGGATTTGAAGCGGCATTATATGGATATATTTTCGTCAAAAATTTTCAGTTCACTACCGAGATTATGAATATTCGTTAAAAAGAGGCTTTTATGAGAAGGTATGGGTTGACAATAACCTGATTAATGTTAAACCGGAATTCAATTAATGAAAGATGATTGGTGGATTGCTGATAATGAGACTAATTCTAATACGATTATATGTTTAATGTATTCAGCGATCATGGATGCCAGCATTTCCTTATTTGATATTCAGTTTAACCTAACCTGGGCTGGAGTGGGGTGGGGGGCGCGAAATGACCCCCCTACCAAACTTTCTGCGCAAACTCCGGAACGACAGAAAATGGAGAGCTGAAACTCCGTGGCTTTATAGTCTGTCATATTGGGGTCATTTTCACTGGGTGAAATGTGCCAGTTTCCGAATTCGGAAACAGGGCGGAAACTGGGTGGAAACAACCGGATTCCATCCAGTTTCCGCTCAGTTTCCGCATAGTTTCCAAATTGTAAACTGGACAGATACAAGATGGAAACTGCACGGAACCCATGGAGCACCCCAAGCGGAAACTGAGCGGAACCCAGGATTCCGGAGTTGCGGAATAGTGAACGTGTTACACTTTCCAAGCTGTTTCCGCCAAGATTCCGCAGCGGAAATTATGCGGAATCTGGGCCGGAAACAGGATTGAAACCGGTTGGAAACTGTAACACTCTGCTGGCTTCCGCACTGGAAACAGCGCGGAAACTGGCTGGAAATATGAAAAATCCAAATACAGCTGTACGGAAAATAAGCGGAAACAGGTTGGAAACAGACCGTCCTTAAAAGGTTTCCAACCAGTTTCCGCCTACTTTCCTACTAAGTTTCCAAATTGTAAACTGGACAGAAACAAGACAGAAACTGGGCGGAAACCATGGAGCATGCCAAGCGGAAACTGAACGGAACCCAGGATACCGGAGGTGCGGAATAGTGGACGTGTTACAGTTTCCAAGCTGTTTCCGCCAAGATTCCGCAGCGGAAATTATGCGGAATCTGGGCCGGAAACAGGATTGAAACCGGTTGGAAACTGTAACACTCTGCTGGTTTCCGCACTGGAAACAGTGCGGAAACAGGTTGGAAATGTGAAATATCCAAATAGAGCTGTGCGGAAAATAAGCGGAAACAGGTTGGAAACAGACCGTGCTTAAAAGGTTTCCAACCAGTTTCCGCCTAGTTTCCGACTAAGTTTCCAAATTGTAAACTGGACAGATACAAGATGGAAACTGCACGGAAACCATGGAGCATGCCAAGCAGAAACTGAGCGGAAACAGGTTGGAAACAGACCGTGCTTAAAAGGTTTCCAACCAGTTTCCGCCTAGTTTCCGACTAAGTTTCCAAATTGTAAACTGGACAGAAACTGGGCGGAAACCATGGAGCACCCCAAGCGGAAACTGAGCGGAACCCAGGATTCCGGAGGTGCGGAATAGTGGACGTGTTACACTTTCCAAGCTGTTTCCGCCAAGATTCCGCAGCGGAAATTATGCGGAATCTGGGCCGGAAACAGGATTGAAACCGGTTGGAAACTGTAACACTGGTTTCCGCACTGGAAACAGCGCGGAAATGGGCTGGAAATATGAAATATCCAAATAGAGCTGTGCGGAAAATAAGCGGAAACAGGTTGGAAACAGACCGTGTCCGCCTAGTTTCCGACTAAGTTTCCAAATTGTAAACTGGACAGAAACTGGGCGGAAACCATGGAGCATGCCAAGCGGAAACTGAGTGGAACCCAGGATTCCGGAGGTGCGGAATAGTGGACGTGTTACAGTTCCCAAGCTGTTTCCGCCAAGATTCCGCAGCGGAAATCATGTGGAAAGTGGGCCGGAAACAGGATTGAAACTGGTTGGAAACTGTAACACTCTGTTGGTTTCTGCAATAGAAACAGAACGGAAACAGGCTGGAAACATGAAATACCTGAATAGAGCGGTGCGGAAAATAAGCGGAAATGTTAGTTTATACAAAAGAAAAGTCAGTGGTAAAATGTTCAATATTTATTTACATTCAGATTGGTATACAGTTCTTTGATCCTGAAATATCAGTGCGTTGGAGAATAAGATGTCAAACCAACAAGTTAACAATGGATGATTCTGGCGCCATTCTACTCTAATGTAAACACATTAAACTAAATACTTTCAAGGTGAAATGCAAAGGTTCGTCTACATCACTTGATATTTGCAGTAAGATTGGAGAAATAATGTGTATATTAATTTCATTTCAGTTTTAAAACATTTGCTTAAGCCTAATAAAGTTAAAAACTAAAAAATGTAACGCTATATTATTTACGAAATTTTGATCCGTACATGATTACCTCCCCCTGGGGGCGCTGCGATACGTGACGTAGCAGTGGAACCAGCACAGTCTGCACAACATGATGTAGCTGCATTGCATTGTATGGAAATACCTCACATAGATAAGCTAGGCTATTGCTCACGAAGCCTTTACTTGTGTCATTCATGTTCACTGAAACGTATCACAGGTTGGTGATCATTCGCTTCAGGGGATAAAAGAAAAAGTCGGAATTTACCAATCTATATTTCCGATTCTCTCGGTATGACTGTCGCCCACGGCACCTGCAGTGTCACTGATTCTATCGTTGTCTGAAGGTTCTTTGTTCACAATAGGTTCGTGTTGGTAAGGCAGGGGCACCCCTGCATTAACCATTGCCGTGAATTCTTCTTAATTCCTCGTCAGAAGAAGAGGAAGAAGTGTAAGAAAATTCCTCCGCATCACTGTCGTTGTCTACATTCATGTTAGCCGCCATTTTTTTAGCGTGGTTCAACTATGACGTCACAGCCTCTGGTGGAAAAGCTCCGAATCAAGGGGAGATAAGCGATGCCATGTTTTAAAGCCGCTGATCATACACGTGTTTTATTTCTCTTTAAAAAATAAAACTGATCACCAGATTTCGTTCATTGATGGTTGTATAATTTATTATCATCATAAAAAGGAAACGGAAATGCTTTTTTCTTACTTTTAATACCTTTGCATTTCACCTTTAATACGAAGCTGCGCATCAAAAAACCCCTCGGCTCTGGGTACATTCATAATGTATTCAATTTGAACCAAGATGTCAGGAACACCAAGCAGTCAAGTCACAAATATACAGATTATCAAACGTTTTCCAATTCGAAATGACCCCTAAGATTTTCGTCCAATCAGAGAAACCGGTATTCATTACATAAATTCCTTGATGCATCAATATGATCAATGATGTATACCAAATTTTACATCGTGCATTTGAACAGTATCAGAGATAGAGATCATTAATGATTTCGCATAAATTAAAGATGGCCACCCATCCTTCCCGCCACTCAGAGGAACTGATGTGGTTATTCATTGAAAGTCTCTTGATACATTGATGCTGTGCACCAAGTTTCGCATAGAACACTGAAATTGTATCAGAGATATACATCATTAAAGATTTTGCATAAATTAAAGATGGTCACCAAGGTTTCCGCCTAATCAGAGAAACCAGAACTGTCATTTGTCGTAAGTCTCTTGATGCATCGATGATGTATACCAAATTTTACATCGAGCACTTGAACGCCAGAGAACGAGATTATTGATTTTGCATAAATTAAAGATGGCCGCCCATCCTTCAGAGGAACTGACGTGGTTATTCATTGCAAGTCAGTTGATACATTGATGCTGTATACCAAGTTTGTTATAGAACACTTAAATTAGATCAGAGATATATATCATTAAAGTTTTTGCATAAATTAAAGATGGCCGCCAAGGTTTTCGGTCAATCAGGTCCCGATTCAAAGTATCTGGATGTATCGATGATGTATACCAACTTTCATATAAAACAACTGAATGGTAACAGAGATATCGATTTCGCATAAAATAAAGATGGCCTCCAGGATTTCCAGCTAATCAGAAAAGCCGGTTTGGTAATTCAGTTAAAGTTGCTTGATGTATCGATGATGTATACCAACTTTCGTATTGAACAGTTGAATGGTTTCCGAGTTATGGATCATTATCCATTTCACATAAAATTAAAGATGGCCGCCAAGGTTTTCACCCAATCAGGTCCCAATTAAATAGGCTTCTGGTCCTTGACTAGGTAAATAAGCATACCAAATTTGGAATTCTTCAGTGGAACCGTTCTCCGGCTATCTCGCTCACGTACGGACGTAAAATGCGGTAACGGACGGACATACAAGACGACGACAATACCCCATGGCCAAAATTGGCCGAGGGGTAATAAAACAGTCCATGAACAAGTGTAATATTCAGTCCATCAAACGCAACATGGGTGTAACATGAAATAGTGGTACCCTTAAGCTTTGTTGCCACAGTTTACATGTAGGAGATATCAAGAACAAACTTCATCTGTCTCCTGTTAACACGGTCGTTCGATTTGCCAAGATTCTTGGTCCCGTGATCCTTTGCGAAATGTCAAACAACAACAACACCGACATAACGTCATAATTGAAAATTAATCGCAATAATACAAACAGACGATGTCACGTCTCAAACGCGTCACCTGTGTGACGTCGGGTCACATGCATGATCTCCACAGATACGTCTACGTTATGTTCCATGTTCTATGCGTTCGTGCATTATCCAATGGGAAGCTGTAATGCTGACCGTGCAACCAGAGTCTGTAGGGAGAACAGGAACGGATGACTGGATTCGAGATTGATATTTCTAGTGGTCCTTTCACTTAGTAATATTTTCCCTTGTTCACTGAAGTCCAAGTAATCATTTTCACTTCACTTGGAGCAACTGGCACCTGCAGGATACATCTTTATAGCACCTCTCTTCGCTTATTGGTCTATCAGGGTAAACAGATGTCAGGATCACCAAGGGGAATGTTACTTGCTCGTCTTATTCTGTACATCTCAACAACATTCTGTAAAAATCAAAAGTTTCATTAAGGTTAGTCAGAGTGAAAACTAAATCGAAATGGTCTATAAGGCCAGGCTATGCAATACTGGTAATTCATGTCGAGTAAGTGGAAGGGAAAATTGACATCATATTCTGGCTGTCAGGCCTAGGCTTCTAATAGAGCTCTGCAAATTAGGCTTCTAATAGAGCTCTGCAAATGACAAGATATTGATATTGCATGCCCTGTAAAATTTGTCCTTCAAAAATGCAATACAATTCAACAAGGAATACATAGTGAATCCTCTGATGTTTCATATGGCCCGTAGAGCAGACTCTGTAATGAAATAGCATATGTAAAATAAACATAACCATGTAATGAGATGGCAGAAGGTGCCATCCATGAAGTACGTACCCCAAAGATAGTGCTGTGGTACTGTAGCTCATGATCTGAATGTAGCTGGAGAAAGTGGCTTAAGATATTTTTCACCACAGAAAGAGCTGCAACATGAGAACTAGCAGTGAAAAGAAAATCCAAAATGGCGACCAGGCAGCCATAATAATTAATTAAGCAAATCAGGTCAAAGCTGCATAACTAGACCGCACGGGAGACCTATGTATCAATTTTGAGATTGAGATTCAGTAGGTCATGAAAACTAGCAATAACAAGGAAGTCCAGGATGGTCACCAGGCAGTCATATATTGAATATGCAAATCAGGTTGAAAAACATATGTTGCATGATTAGATTTCGAGACCACCCCCCCACCCCCCCCAGCAGACACCGCACTAGGTTGCATTACTTGCTTGCACATGTACTTACTGTTGTACAATGACAGAATTTACAAGGATAGAATTTATGTAAACTGCATTACTTTTCAATTAAATCTGATGAAAATATTATCATTATTTGATCTGTGTAGTGTCATGGTTTTAGCAGATCGGAAAGAAAACACCTACAGTAAACATTCTAATTATTCCCATCACCGGAAGTGGCTTCAAAACAGCTTTTTTAAATACAGATTTAACGCAGCAAGGAAGCAATCAGAGATTGCTCAACTTTATGCCCCCCTTCCACTTTAATCCGACACTGCTACACCACTGTTCTGTTTTGTATTGGTCTGTGGAGGCCTAATTTGGCTAATTATAAAAATTCTGTTCCAGTCACTTTTTTCGGCATGCCTCGCATAATACATGTACATATTCCACCAGGGACTTTCGCCAAATTCACAAATGTGACCTGGTCATGAGACCTACATTCCTTGGGAGTATATTGTGGTGAAATTATGAAGCGATCGTGAACTTTGAATTTTGCATCCAATTCACTCTTTTTGGGGCAATTCATATTTCAGGACCTATGTGATCTACTTTGGAATGTGCTTTGGACAAATAAATATATCCCATTCATTTAGGTTTGATGAACAAAAGGCCATAACTCTTGAAAATATAACCGAAAGCAGAGAAACTTCACGCTGCACAACTACATGTATGGGGTACTGACCACATACATGTATCATGCAAATTCCATAATTGTCCATACAATATTAACCGAGATCCAGCCCGGACAAGTCCCAATTCACAAAGATTCCAAGGACAAAAGGGCCATAACTCTTGAAATATACGCGAAACACGGAGAAACTTCACACTGCACAACTACAGGGCACTCACCACATATCCTGCAATTCCATACTTGTCCATACAATATTAACCGAGATCCAGCCTGGACAAGTCCCAATTCACAAAGACTTGATGAACAAAGGGCCATAACTCTTGAAAATATATGCGAAACGCGAAGAAACTTCACGCTGCACAACTACAGGGCACTGACCACATACCCTGCAGATTTCATAATCGTCCATACAATATTAACCAAGATCCAGCCCGGACAAGTCCCAATTCACGGAGATTTCAGGAACAAAAGGCCGTAACTCTTGAAAATATAGGCGGAACGGGGAGAAACTTTACGCTGCACAACTGTGGGGCACTGACATGCAAATTTCATACTTGTTCATACAATATTAACCAAGATCCAGCCCGGACAAGTCCCATTCACAGAGATTTCAGAAAAAGGGCCATAACTCTGTGAGCAACTATGAGCCACTCTGTAAAATAAGAATCGAGACAAATAAGCTGTACCGAACACGGATCTGCAGATATAACTTGTACATTCAACTACATATAGCAAAATCGAAGATTATTACATCTGAAAGGGGCATAACTCCATAAGCCGAGGCGAGTAATCCTTTGTTGGCTTGTAGAATAGAGAAATATAAATAAGTTTCCAAAATATAACAGCTATATCGAACACAGTTCTGCAGATATAGTTGGTTACATTCAGGGATATATGACAGAAATAGAAATTAATATATCTGTAAAGGGGCATAACTCTGTAAAGTATGGGCCGAGGGGCGCCACTATCGATTTGTGTCGGACTTAGCACTCTGTGAAATAAGAACCAAGACGAATAAACTGTACCGAAGACTGATCTGCAGATATAACTTGTACATTCAGCTACAACTAAAAAAATTTAAGATTACTACATGTGAAAGGGGCATAACTCCATAAGCCGAGGCGAGTAATCCTTTGTTGGCTTGTAGAATACAACAATATAAACAAGTTTCCAAAATATATAGTAGCTATATCGAACAGTTCTGCAGATATAGTTGGTTACATTCAGGGATATAGGACAGGAATAGAAATTAATATATCTGTAAAGGGGCATAACTCTGTAAAGTATGGGCCGAGGGGCGCCACTTTTGATTGGTGTCTGACTTAGCACTCTGTGAAATAAGAACCAAGACAAATAAGCTGTACCGAAGACAGATCTGCAGATATAACTTGTACATTCAGCTACAGCCGAGGCGAGTAATCCTTTGTTGGCTTGTAGAATACAACAATATAAACAAGTTTCCAAAATATAGTAGCTACAGTTCTGCAGATATAGTTGGTTACACTCAGGCATATAGGACAGAAACAGAAATTAAAAAATCTGTAAAGGGGCAGAACTCTGTAAAATATGGGCAGAGGGAAGCCATTTTCGATAGGCGTCTGACTTAGCACTATATAAATAAGTGTTGAAAATTTTGTGGTTGTGTCTCAAGCGGTTTTGCCTAAAATGCGGTAACGGACGGATGTACATGGCGACGACAATACCCCCGAGGCCAAAATGGCTGAGGGGTAAAAACCAAAGGAAAAAGAGTCATCCTGTGTTTTTTTCTCATTGAAAGGATACCTGACTCGGTATCATTCGTCTGATGTCTGCTAGTGTTTTCTTTTCTATTAAAGATGTAAAAATAGAGATGTCCAATACAGGCAAATGTTATGTACATTAGTCATGATGTGATAATTCAAGTCACTGATAACTATAGATATTATGGCTGCTCTAGTAAAATTTTGATCATATTCAAAATGTGAACATATTACTATTACTGAACTCGGACTGGACGGATCCGATTTTCTATGATATGAACTAGGCCTACCTAAAATGCATAAAGGTTACATGTACATGTATACGTGTAAGCAAACTATCATAAAAGAAGCTATATGGCAGATCCATGGCTGATTATTTTGATTTTCATACCGGTACATGTTCAGCAGGTTTTGAATTTACATATAAATGTTACTTGCCATGCTTGTAGCATCAGTCTGTCAGTAATACCTGGCTGAAAAACCCTCCACGGATGTTCCACCTCTTCATTTCTCCACCACATTCCTAAAATACGGAATGAAAAAAGGAATATACGTTGAAGAAATTCATGTATGTTGTGCAGATAATCTACCACATATATAAACATGGCAAACCTGAAAGTGATCATCTGACATGATCTCCAATCATCAATGGCAACTGTATGTGACGAAGGATTAATAAAATATATAGTTTTAGTGTATTCAACAGGTTAGAGCAAGATGCCCATTTTAGCTATAATTGCTCATTTTCGCTATTATAGGCCATTTTAGCAATAGAGCGATAGCTAAATTGGGCAATAGCCTTATGTGAAAGTGCAAACATGTCCTGAGAAAAGTTTGCCATGTGCCCTCGGTCTTCGGATCGGCACTGAGCCGTAAAATAATGAATTGATCTATGCAACATACCACTCTGTAACCCCCAAGCTTAAGGCAATTTAACCGACTAAGCATTTGAATTTAGGTCTCCGACGAAAGTCTGGATTTTAATCGGCATAAAATGCAACAAAACGACAGAATCTTACCACGTACTTCGCAGACACCATCCACTTCTCTCTCCATGCCATGATGCCGGAAACTCCAGCATCAGCGCCCTCCTCTGGTCACAGCAACAGCTTAATCAGTTGCCTCCCTGGTAAATCGCCGTCCATCCCTTCTCGGGACCTCCTATTGGCGAAAATTTTGCAATAGGATATTTCGGTTCAACGGCTGAACCCTACATAATCAATATCACAAAATTAAATATATATCATTAACTGAAAAGTTTCAATGATCTAAGTTAGTCCATAACAAACCATGTTTCGCTCTTGTGCCTGCGGTAGAAGGGAAGGGATTTCTGGTTTGGTTGTCTTCAACACAAACCAGTGCACAATAAAGTGTACCAACTGCTTGCATGGCAAGCCCGTGTATTAAGATGCAAATATTCTGCACGAGTGTCGTGTGTTATGCAGGGAATTCGTGCAAACTTTGATTTTGGCATTGGGCCTGGGCCAACTTTTTCTGATGGACAATTTCTCTGTCATAAATTATTTGCATTTATTGTTTTTCCCCACACTTGCGCCCATCCGTGTTATAGATAGATTTTGTTGCTATTCTCTGAACTGCGTAAACGCAATCAGTTATGTGCAGTCCTTCATGGAACTTCAACTAGAATGCACTGCTTCATGTTGGTGTGTGTGCAAATATATTAGCCGACAAGTAACGGCAAATGAAATAATTGTATATCCTAGGAAATCTGCATACATATGTTTTGCAGGGATTTCATGTCATCGTGTGAAATATAGGACTCTTCTTGCAGCATGTAATTGCTTTTTTTCTTTCATGTTGAAAACAACTCGGCGTCACTCAGTATTGACGAATTGGAGTGAAGCGATTTTCCCGCAAAAATTGTGATGCGGAATAGTACGAGTATTTATTACTGACGCGTCGAATTACATGTCGTTGTAATTAGCGGGCTTAGCCGGTAAATTTTAGTCAATAGGAGGTCCCGAGAAGGGATGGACGGCGATTTAACAGGGAGGCAACTGTTCAAGTTAGCATTTTCGATTGACTGCAGGCCACTAAATCTACCACAAACAAAAAAGAGTTCTCCGTTCAACTCGGCATGTCGTCTGACGGCTCACAACAACAAACAGAGGAGTTGATATTTTTGTTCTTTTGTACCGTTCTCGGCGTGCGCGATTTATCACGCCCCTGAGAATAAAATCAGGCGCGCTGTGGTGCGCGATCACACTCGCGCACATCAAAAACGAAAGACTGTAAACCTGAAAATGAAATTTGAATTTATCGGTTACTCACCTGGTTCTGTCGCTTCCTTTGTACTGGCATCCATCCTTGCAACCTCATCTTGACAAGCATTTCTTTCCATTTATAGCAGTAATACTAGAATATATTTGCACACAATTTCTCACCCATGTCGAAATTGTATAATATGACAAGAGACTGTTTTGATTAAAACCTTGCAAAACAGCATAACACCAAAGATATGATGGATAATTCTCACAATTTAGAAAATCTGTTTTCTTCAATTCTCCATAGACATTGCATTTTGCACACTTGATAGTAAAAACACCTAAATTGTTCAAATAGAATTGCCCAGCCTTTGTGCTCATGGTATCTGTGGTGGAGAAAGTCCCACTGTTCAGTCACAGACAGGGTGGCAAGGTCTTGCAGGCTAAAGCATACACCCAAGGTCATATGCAAATTAGCTCCTGTGTAGCCTTGTTCCATACTACGTGAGAACAACGCTACGGCTGTAAACCAGTCACCAGATCGAGTTGTTGGGAAATTGCCGTACGGACAATATTTGCCGACCCAATTGATCATAACCAATAAAATAATTCGATTATATGTCCACTTACCTTTCATAAAAATCCTTGTTTATGAGTGACCGTCCGTTTTTAGCTTGGCAAGAGATCGAAACTCGGACGACGGGGGTAAAACTGTCCACATCTCCGCCATCTTTACATCGATAAGTTTTACATGGACAGTTTAACCCCCCCTCGTCCGAGTTTCCATCTCTTGCCAAGCTAAAAACGGACGGTCACTCATAAACAAGGATTTTTATGAAAGGTAAGTGGACATAGAATCGAATTATTTTATTGGTTATGGTCAATTGGTTCGGCAAATATTGCCCGTACGGCAATTTCTCAACAACTCGATCTGGTGACTGGTTTACAGCCGTAGCGTTGTTCTCACGTAGTATGGAACAAGGCTACACCGGAGCTATATGCAAATATTCTTCCAAAGCCAAAGAACTGGGAAACACTGAAGGAATCAATGCAATGGGCTTGTAAATGCAGGTCACCTGTAGAATCCAGATCCCAATTTGTATGCAAATACTCAAAGCCCCAAACAAAAGTTTCTGCCAGTCAAGATTGTCAGAGGCAGCCTGCCACTCATTTACGTTTCAAAGACATGTTTCCTGAATAGACTGCAGTCACTGGCTTGATGCAATGACTTTGGTTTAAATTCCTATCTGACCGGTATAGTGAATATTCATCCCCAAAATACTTTTGGAGAATTAAAAAACAAATGTTCAATATATTTCCCATTATACTGTAAATGTTAAATAATTTGATTAGTTAATGTGTTGCTTTCTTATATCTCTTCGACATGGGCGAAGCATTTCTTGGAAATATGTTTCAATATTGCTGTGCACATGGGAGCTCAAGCTTGTATCTTTGTTATATTTTGAGTGCCTAAATGGATGCCAGCACAAAGGCCTTAAGAAATTATTCTGGCAAACAATGGAAGTTTAACAGGCACAGTGGACTAAAATACATATACAGGACAGTATCATAACAAAGTTAGCCACAAAATTACCTAATTAGTCCAACGTCTATCGTGTCTTTATTTATTTTCTTAAGACCTCAATTTACAAACTAGAAATAATAATAATAATAGAGTCTACGTTATTGCAGACTCAATATTCATGTACAGATGTTGTAGGGCATAGGCCTATGCAAAATAAACAGCGGGCCTACGGGTAACAATTAGGCCTAATATACACATGGCTCATCGATTTAATAGTTATGTCTCCCCAACTATGTCGGGGGGAGATTTGCTAGATCCTGTGTTAAATGTGATGATTTTAATCAACGTCACAAAACATTGTTGCAGAAACTTATAAAACAGGGCTATTCCACCAAGCGCCTCCACTCAAAGTTTCTCAAATTTGGCGATACATATCGCATGCTGATAGCAAAATACGAACGTAGCGTGCAAGATCTATGGGGCTACGTTTCGTAACATGTGTCTAATTCCGCTTAACCCGGGCTAGGGGCCGTATGAGCCCATGTACTTCAAGATCCTCATGGTACTCATATGAACAGTCACAATCAAAGCGTGACTGAGGTACATCATTTTAGATGACGACTCTATAACGAATATTATGGATTAAGAATACTGATCAGCGATACGGATTTGATATTTTGGAACATCATGATGTCTTGCCGGCATCATTGAAAATTGTTGACCGCTTCTCTCTTGCAGGAAACAATCCTATGTTTATGTATACTTTTGTCTTTTTGAATTTGGTGCTAATACTGTTATATGGAAATGGAATAGGTCTTTGGATTATGGACGCGGATATTCTCTAATGGACGACGGCTGGATTATGAATGACGGACTAGACGCTTGTAATCTAGTGTTTGTTCTGTCTGTCTGGTTGGATGGATGGATGTCTGTCTGTCTGGATTTCTGTCCGTCCCCTTACCTTGTCTGCAAGATATCTTGAGAACTACTGTATGGAATTTCACCAAACTTGGATGGAAACTTCATTGGGATAGCCCCCCCCCCCATTTGATTAGGTTTTGGTGTGTGTGTGTGCATTCATCCGTGTCGGGTGTCCGTCCATCTACTGGTACATGTATATAAGGCCTTGTCTGCAAGATATCTTGAGAACTACTGAACGGAATTCCCTCAAACTTGGATAGAAGCTTCAGTGGGATAGCCCCCTCATTTTATTAGGTTTTGGTGTGTGGGCGTGCATTCATCCGTGTCCAGTGTCCGTCCATCTACTGGTACATGTATATACAGGCCTTGTCTGCAAGATATCTTGAGAACAACTGGATGGAATTTCACCAAACTTGGATGGAAACTTCATTGGGATAGCCCCCCAGTTGATTAGGTTTTGGTGTGTGTGTGTGCATTCATCCGTGTCCGGTGTCCATCCGTCTGTCCATCTACTGGTACATGTATATACAGGCCTTGTCGGCAAGATATCTTGAGAACTACTGGACGGAATTCCCTCAAACTTGGATAGAAGCGTCATTGGGATAGCCCCGTCATTGGATTAGGTTTTGGTGTGTGTGTCTGCATTCATCCGTGCCCGGTGTCCGTCCATCCATCCATCTACTTGTACATACAGGCCTTGTCTGCAAGATATCTTGAGAACTACTGGACGGAATTTCACCAAACTTGGATGGAAGCTCCAGTAGGATAGCCCCGTCATTTGATTAGGTTTTGGTGTATGTGTGTATGCATTCATCCGTGTCCGTCCATCCATCTACTTGTACATGTATATACAGGCCTTGTCTGCAAGATATCTTGAGAACTATTGGACGGAATTTCACCAACCTTTGACAGAAGCTTCAGTGGGATAGCCCCCGCATTTGATTAGGTTTTGGTGTGTGTGCGTGCATTCGTCCGTGTTCGGTATCTGTCCATCTACTTGTACATGTATATACAGGCCTTGTCTGCAAAATATCTTGAAACTACTGGACGGAATTTCACCAAACTTAGATGGAAGCTTCATTGGCATAGCCTCTCATTTGATTAGGTTTTGGTGTGTGTGTGCGTTCATCCGTGTCCATCGTCTGTCCGTCCGTCCATCTTCATGTACATGTATATACAGGCCTTGTCTGCAAGATATCTTGAGAACTACTGAACAGAATTTCACCAAACTTGGAAGGTTCATTGGAATAGCCCCCTCATTTGATTAGATTTTGGTTTGTGCGTGCATTTATCCTTGTCCATTGTCCGTCCATCCATTCATCTAATTGTACATGTATATACAGACCGTGTCGGCAAGATATCAGGAGAACTACTTGACACTTATTTCTACATTAATTTTATAGCACTTTCCCTTAAATAATGTGCCCACTCAACGCAAGGTGGGAGGTTGGGGGAGACATGTTTTTGCTTAAGAAAACAACCAGCATAGGCTTCATGCCGGAGCGGCAACCCAAGGGTCAAAGCGGGATCTAGTTCCTTAATTGACGTGCGCTCAAAACTGCTCCTCTGATACTCTTGTAGAAATTCTTGGTATATTGTTCGTTGTAAATTTAAGGACAGCTTTCCGTCCAGTCTCCGTGCACCGGAATCTTAGCGAAAACGTATGTCAGTTTCCGACCTGTTTCTGCGCAACCGGAAACAGGCTAGAAACTTAATAGCAGTTTCCGGTCCATTTCCGCTGCATTGGAAACAGAGCGGAAACTGACATCAGTTTTTGTCCAGTTTCCATGTACCGGAATCTGGGCGGAAACCTAGGTCAGTTTCTGATCTGTTTCTGCTCAAGCGGAAACCGGCTGGAAACTTGAATAGCAGTTTCCAGTCTATTTCCGCTGGATTGGAAACATGGGGGAAACTCGCGTTGGTTTCCGAGCTGTTTCTGCTCGAGCGGAAACAGGTCTGAAACTCCAGCACCAGTTTTCAGTCCATTTCCGATGCATTGGAAACAGAGCGGAAACTAACATCAGTTTCCCACCCGTTTCCGCTGAAGCGTAATCTGGGCGGAAATTTAAGGACAGCTTTACGTCCAGTCTCCGTGCACCGGAATCTTAGCGGAAACCTATGTCAGTTTCCGACCTGTTTCTGCGCAACCGGAAACAGGCTAGAAACTTGATAGCAGTTTCCGGTCCATTTCCGCTCCATTTCCGATGCATTGGAAACAGAGCGGAAACTAACATCAGTTTCCCACCCGTTTCCGGTGAAGCGTAATTTGGGCGGAAATTTAACAACAGGTTTCTGTCCAGTTTCCGTGCACCGGATTCTTGGCGGAAACAAAAACACCTGTTTCCACTGGTTTCCGCATCACGGAAACAGGCTGGAAATGGGATGTTACAGTTTCCAGCTGGTTTCCGCCAAGAATCCGCATTTTTGGAAACCAGTACATTTCACCCAGTGTAGGTAATTAACCATTCCACACTCTAAAAACCTTTCCAGTAATGTTCTACATTTCATAGATAAACTTTCACAAAGCATCTCTTAGCACTTTCCATATTGCCTTCTTTACAGCAGGTCTGTTTTAACTACCACAAATAAATATGACAGGGAACACGTGTTGTCTCTTCGGCTGCTGGCCGCTCTCCTTCCACAATTGTCCAGATAACAGCTCTATTAAATTGCCCACTCGGACCACGGGTGGTCCATCTCTACCTCAAACACCCCCAAAATGCCTACTTTGGCTAATACTCCTACTGATGTCGTCATCAATGACGTCATAGATGACGGGCACATCCCTCAAGTCGTGGTCTACACCCCGAGGGCTACAAGATGACACCCCACTCGACGCATTCGAACCAAGGATGGTCCATCTCTACACCAAACACCTTCTTCTACACCCGCAAAATGCCCACTTTCGCTACTACTCGTACTGCTGACGTCACCAATGACGTCACAGATGACGTGAACATCCCTCAAGTCGGGGTCTACACCTCGAGAGCTACAAAATGACACACCCACGAAGCATTCGGACCACGGATGATCCCTCTCTATCACAAATACACCCCACACACCCCCAAAATGACCACTTTACTAAGTGCACCCAACTGCGCATGCGCAAATTGGCGCGACTTCTAATAAAAAATACGCCAGTCTGACTCTACCCTACGAGAGCTTCACACTGATACCTCCCACGACCCATTCGCTGCAAATTATGGGTCCCCCTCGACCCCAAAACGTACCTTCCCACACCTTTTTCCCACAATTCCCTGTCTGCGCATGCGCAGAATGTTGCAAACGGACGACACACTAGTCCAGTTGGATGGTCCCCCACGAGAGCTTCAAACCGATACCTCAAGCGACCCAATTGGACCACTACTGGCCCACCTCGGCCCCAAAACGTCCCTTCCCATGCCCTTTTTCCACAATTCCATGTTTGCGCATGCGCAAAATGACATCAGTTCCACCCGCAGCCATCCAGCTGGACTCTCTCCCAAGAGTGCTTCACACTGATACCTCATACGCATCAATCGGACCAACAGTGGCCCACCTAGACCCCAAAACGTCCTTCCAATACCCTTTGTCTACTGCGCATGCGCAGAATGACGTCAGTTTTACGTCACATCCATCCCGTCGGGTGCTCCTTCGTATGCTTCACATTGATACCTCATACGACTCCATCGGCCCAATATTGGTCCACCTAGACCCAAAAACGTCTATTTGCATACCCTTTGTCTACTGCGCATGCGCAGAATGACGTCAGTTCCACGTCACTCGCCTTCTGTCGGATGCTCCCTCACGTATGCTACACATTGATACCTCACTGGAGTCAATCGGACCAATAGTGGTCCAGCTCGACCCCAAAACGTCTATTTCCATACACTTTGTCTACTGCGCATGCGCAGAATGACGTCAGTTCCACGTCACTCTCCTTCCGTCGGATGCTCCCTTACGCGTGCTTCACATTGATATCTCACTCGACGCAATCGGACCAATAGTGGCCCACCTAAGCCCCAAAACGTCTATTTTCATACGCTTTGTCTAGTGCGCGTGCGCAGAAATGACGTCCGTTCCACGTCACACCCCTTCCGTCGGATGCTCTTCCACGGGTGCTACACATTGGACCAATAGTGGCCCACCTAGACCCCAAAACGTCCACCCAGCGCTATTTACCCACTACGCATGCCGACAGTGACTTCGCCCATCGCGTTCTACGTGGTGAGACGTGAAAAACAAGACCAAACAACCCATACTGCAATGACCAGGAGAGAATTTCCCATTAGGCTCAACATTGGCCAGTACGCCAGTATGGGCCATATAGTGTTAAGTGGTAGACATATATATGCTATTTTCAACCTTGGTTTGTAGCCTACGACTCGTGGTCTAATGGATAACGTGTCTGCCTCTAGATAAAGCGACACGGGTTCAATCCCCACTAGGACGCTGTTCCATCTGCCACTGTATAGAGAAACTGAGGGTTCCCTACTTGCCATTTAACATAGGCAAATATATGGCGATATTGTCGGGGACCCTGTACAGTCCATTGATGCTTCGGAAGGGCAGATACAGGCTATCTATTCTCATGGAGAGGGCCGGACATTGCCGGAGATGACCGAACATTATATTACCGGAGATTGCTGAAGATTGCCGAGCATTCCAGTTGATTCTCAAGAAAACCCGCATATTTGAAATGTCGGGACTTCATTGCGGAAGCGACCGCAGCACCGCCGGACTACTTTCTGGCCGCGGAGTTCGACCGCATCACCGCGGAAGAATACATGTCACGTGGCCGGAAGTGACGGAACTACTTTTGACCTTCGACATCTGTGACGTCATCGATGACGTCATCTCATTTGCGTAAATATGACTCAATCGTGACTTGAAGTGACCTTTGACCCTTGCGCATGCGCACAATACCGGATATTAATAATGGTGCGCAGGGGTCGAAAGGTCAATTCCAGTCACGTGAACAGAACCGGAAGTGACGTCACAAGACTGGTGGCGCCCCCTGGCGACCATCTGCCGCTAAATCGGCTCCCAGATGCTCTTTTACTACTTATCAAATTGACGTCACTATGACGTCACATTCGGTCACGTGACATCCTGGGTCACAGGTCACATCCGGGTCAAAAGGTCAGAGGTCACTGCCGGGTCACATGACAGCCGGAGTTATCTCCCCTATTTCCAGCTTTTGCCACAGGGCAATCCGACCCAATTTCACCTTGCCAATATATACGAGGGTCAGTCATAGTGTGCGTCAATGGACTGCATGGAACAGGGTACCCGACAATATCGCCAGCACTATGCCCAGCATAAATGGCAAGTGGGGAACCCTCGTCATAGCCATACAGTTTTGCCATCTGCCGCTAAATCGGCTCCCAGATGCTGTTTATATACTACTTACGACAATATAGGTTGGTCAGAAAAGATTTCATGAAAGTTGCACCATAGGGGTTCGTCACAATTCAGACGAAACTGGATAATTTACTCTTCTTTACCGACCACGCGACAAAAGTTACTTCACGAAACATCAGAGTTTGGATTCCGCACTCACAATGGATCCCTGAGAATGGGGTGATACATGGAGCAGATAAGAACTTGCATAACATATCAAAAGCTTCATGCATTTGTTTACAAAAAGTCTTAGTCTGAATACACATTAACCGAATAAGAGACCAGTGTGACATAAAGGTTAGATACATCATACAATGTGTGCCGTAAATGAAGACCTCGGGAAATATTCACGAATAATACTTGAATTTCATGGGAAATATTTACGAATATTACTTCTATCCCACAAGTTATATGTTCAGTAAAGATGTGACCACATTAACTGGAACTTCCTTAAATTGTTTTTTATCGAATCAAGTATCTGTGCTGATGAATAGGAGTTCTAGGCACCCCTGCTTCCTTCTCCCGTGGGTATCACTGATATACTTTCTTCCCCTGGCAATTTACCTTCGGATCTTTGCTAGTCTATCAAGGCACGCAGCATATATATACTGTCTGCAACGAAGCGTACTGACAATTCTCCATCCTTTTTTTAAAAGGCAGTAATTCATTATTTGTGAGATATCATTCTCAGAAATGCTAAAGAAAGGATTTTTAAGTTTCAATGTCTTCTAAAATAACAAAGAATGCACTGCGCCAAATGATTTGTAAAGTCTGAAGGCAAGAGCAACCAAAAAAACTTGTGATAGTGACATATTATAACCCACGCTACGTCATTTTCGATTCGTCAAGCGTAAGTAGTATACAGCGCGCAAGATAAGTAATATTCCCCCGGATGTAGAGGTCATAGAGGTCAATTTGTGTGTTTTGACGTCACAATTGAGGGGGTGCGCATGCGTGATGAGGGGGCGTGGCCTGTGTGGTGGGAGGTGGGACAAGATGGCGGTCCGTTTTTGTGTTGTGTGGGAGGTGGGACAAGATGGCGGCCTGTTTGTGTGTCGTGTGGGAGGTGGGACAAGATGGCGGCCTGTTTGTGTGTCGTGTGGGAGGTGGGACAAGATGGCGGCCTGTTTGTGTGTCGTGTGGGAGGTGGGACAAGATGGCGGCTGTGACGCTAAACCTAATAATTCTCTCTCTCTCTCTCTCTCACCAAAGGTCAATGAGTGCAT